>JAQBSW010003260.1:0-25000 GCA_029291075.1 Eudiplozoon nipponicum
CGAGAATGTACCATGGTTACCCTTTTAGTAAAATCCATGAATTTTTTTACAAACTTCTGTTCGCCAGAATCTAATTGATAATTCGCCTCATGCGGGCACTCGCATTTGTCCGTTTATCCGTACATTAAATGTTAATTGAAAAATTAGGAAATCTTTCCGGAGTGCCTATGCTTTGGCTGAATGTTCGGAAGGAAACGTTTGAACAAATTTAAGCCTCTTCTCCGATAATTTATCCCGAAATATTGTTTACTTTTCTTAGCGCTAGCGCTCTTTAACATGCGATATATGCGTTGAAACAAGGTGGAAATTGCCCCATTGCTCTTGAGTTTAATCAGGAATTTGCGGCTAACCACGTGTTGGATGAATATAAAAGCTGGCTTCTTGTTGCTAATGATCTGGAAGCGGCATAGAAACATAATAGCCCTACAAATAGCCGTAAAACCGCCCTTATCGATGGCTATTGTCAGAATTTTAAAATTTCGGTGGAATTAAGATTATGAAGTATCTGCGATAGCTTTTTTCCGCAATCTGGATGGCGGAGTTAATCCAAAATTGATGAATGGATATTTTTTGTGATACACATTCTCGATAAAGTGACATAAGCTTTCCCGTCAATGGTCGTGATATCTGTTTGCTATTCATTGCATCAAGGTTCATCACTAGTCTAATCTTCAAAAGTATTTGAGAAGAATAAGAGTAGTGCAGTAGTGGGCAGGGCTACGACTTGAAATAGGATGCTTTGATATAATTTAGACATACGCGCTTTTGAGTTACGCCATCGGTATCAACTACTCACCATCTTTGCTTTTCTAGACTGGTCAGCGATTTTCTATAATGTACCGCCGTAGATGGCGTACTCGTCAATATAGGTTTAGTTTGTTTTAAAGGACTATCGACATGTTTTCGCCCTAGTAAGGGTCTGCCTTAAACTTTCGATTTTATACATTGTTCTACAAAGCTTTGCCGAGGTTACTGCAACAATCCACGAACTGAAAATTGGTGCTGGTGACATTCAATACGCAGGCGATGCTGCTAAGTTGGAATTAAGAGTGCTAGTAATTATGCCCAGTGTGCTTCCGTTATGGTCTAAAGCGAACGCCTTGAAAATGGCGGTTATAACCGGTTTTTATCCGGAGCCCAAGATCGTGCTGAATGGAGTCATTTTGCTATTTAACTAATCTGTCAACCAAGGAACTGTGGGGACGCCAGTCGGATCGGAAAATTAAACCAATCCTTCTGGAATGGCCCGCATCTTTCATTAAGAAACATGTATTATGTAATTATGTGAAGTTTACTGTTGGTCCTCCTTTATGCTGGGGAGTTTTAGGTGATGATCCACAGCAGATGACAGATCACCGTCGGATTTTAAGATAGATTTATTTGTTCTGAATAGTTCAGATTATTTCCATCTGAGGTTCAAGCGAAAAATTTACGAGCCCACCAGTTCTATTAAGCCACTTTTTGAGTTACTCTCGGCATGGGTTCTTGTTATTCAACTCCGATGGCTTTGGCACTTTGAGAAAATTTCGGTTAATGATAAAGAACCGCATCAGGAGAGATCAGAATTCGCATGGATACTGTTATTCCAGATAACATCCACTTGTTCACACCGTGCCGTATCCTTATGAAGTTAGAGACATGAATGGGCGAAAATCAGTGGAGCTGTAGATGAAAACAGAGTATATTGCATAGGCATAATTAATTTTGGAACCCATTATGCGAGATATCTGGGTGCCCGTTTATGTATTTATGTATGTAGCGTAGATGCTAATAGTACTAACAGGCACGGATATATAACAATTAGAATATCTGCTCTATGTTTGTATCCTTAATTGGGTTTGGTTTTACATCTGCTGGCTCTTAGCCAGTAAATTTGTGTGCTGCTTATCGAGATATGTCTTTTAACATTGTTACTAGAGAAATTGTTTTTTTATATCATTCAATTCTAGACGCAAAATTCGAGGTGCACGGAATTTTATTTTTTATGGTCCGCCAACATTTCCATGGTTTGTCGAAGAATTATTGGATGTTCGAGACATGAATCCAGAGAACGTCACAATGCTGTCGACGACTACGACGTTTAATGATGCTAAATTAGATTCATCGAAAGTGTCGAAACGTCAAAAATTAGATGCCACTGTCAAAGAGATACCTGGAGATAATAACTGTTCTTATAACATAACAATTCTCTATCATCCCGGTATTGAGAGCCATTTGGTTGCGCTGATTAAGGGCACCTGTGACCTATAAACTTTCTCTTCTAATTCAATACAATTGCAGATACCCTAAAGTGACTGCATGCAAATTCGCTATTGTACACGTGTTTGTTTCTCTTTATTCATGCATTGTATCGGTCAATCCACTCGTTGATATATGCCGACTTAAGTGATGCTTGGCGTATTAAGAATAGCGTTTCGTTGAATTCGTGGCTTCTTTTCTGTGTAACAAGATGGATCACATACTTGAATTGTGATAACTTTTAATTGGTAATGGTTTTTGATAATGGCGTTAAATTGTATAACAAGGAAACACTGAAAATCTAACACAAAATCTAAAATGAAACATCGAAAGTGGAAGTGTTGGACTGGGAATAATGTTACTAAAATTGAGAGAGTAAAATCAGTCACTGCTTCGGCTAAGATTTGATACCGAATAACTGGGAAATCATAAATATTTCATGTTAAAAATGTTGGTCGTGCCTCAATTAGAAAATTTGAGTAAGGCTAATAGTTGTGAAGCATTGTTGGCTTTTTATGTGAGAATTCGAGGTGGTTGAATGTAGTATCAGAGGAAGTGGTTAGCAGGCAGAGCGTGAAAGGCTTCAGAGATAATTACTGGAACATGCAATGTCGTTGAAAATCAAAGTTTGTGTGGTAGAGTATAAGCTTATTTTGTGAACCATCAAATGCTAGTGCAAGAAGAATGACAATGCAATACATATCCATAGGTGTCATGCTGTGAAAGAAGTCCAACTAATACGTCAATATGAGCTCTACCAGTGTTCGTGCTGTGATATGATGCCGACATTTTCCGTAATTGCTATGCAAATAGCTAATGAACAGCAATTGTTTTGCCACACGAGGTAAATGAGAATAAGAATGTAATTCGGTTTTGACTAGCAGGAAAATCTGATCTCGTGTGTGGGCTCTGTAATGAAATAACCAGTGTAAACATGAAATCAAGAAACGATTGCCGAATTCAGAAAATTAGAACCGTTAGAGTAATATTAATAACCTGATTGTTGAAACTGCTCTCTAATTAAACAATCATTGTTTGAGCGGGCGGTGATAAAAATTATTTAAATAAAGTTTGCGAGCTTGATGAAAAACCACAATCTAACTGTATTTAACCAGTCGTGGAATAACAGAAAAACTACCGTCAGTCTTCGTCCTGACACGTTTCGACCTTTCATGATCATCATCATAGTACGACAGAAAACTGACTAACGAGGATTTAATCGCAATGCATATATATGGAAAGCAAAATTAGTTATGCGGCTCTCACTTCTATTTGTGTGGCGTACTTTGTACTTACGAGATTACGAGCTTGAGATAAACACCAATCTCATTGTATCTAATCAGTTGAACAACGGAGCAAAACTACTGTCAATCACCCCAAAACAATTATGTTGAACATGGGTCCATATGGAATTAGTCCGATGAGAGCTTTAAAATTATAATTGAGCAAATTTGGATTGTGAGATGAAATTATTAACTCAAAGGAAATATTAAAGCAGCCATATATTATCAATGGCCGCCGAGTAAGTTAAATTTAGGAAGACACGTTGACTCCCATGATGTGCTGAAGTGAAGGTCAACACTATCAACTTTCATGTTTTCAACGGCTTACGTGAATTAAGATTAATAACTGACTAACCGTATAATATATAAAGATAAATAGCATTCAAATGGCACAATTTTATGTATCGCAATGTTTTATGGCAAGAGAAATATCATAGACAATTGATGCAGATTACACCATGCGGAATTGCAACGGCACAGGTAACGTACGTCTTGTAAAATAACTGCATTAAAGGCGAATGTGTTTTTTCAACATAACATAAAATTCCATGATTGAGCAATCCTACTATTTCACCTAAAAATCAAAGAGTTTTTGATCTGCAAAATAGATAAAGTAACTATGATGACAGGCGAAATGTCCCTCAAACAACTATGCGAAATAAATGAGGTTCGCAAATAGCTTAACGATGCTGGATTTGAAGAATAAAATCGTCAGTGTGAAAATTGGAATCATTCAAATTTTTGCATAATGTGCATACAAATTTACAAGAGTGCAACGATAAACGAATTAAATTATAGATTAATTAAACAAACGCGTCGGTAATTTTTAAATATGAATTTAATAGGCGGTGAACCCGACTAAAAAAGGTTCCTGGCGTAGTCGACACGTATAAGGCGACTGATTTAATTGATGTGACGTAAACAGGAGTCGGTGTCAAGTTTTCTGATATTCATGTTCAGTACAGTATACTGGTGGGCTGCTTGTGACTAAGAATACCGTATTTTGTAATGTTCCGCCCTTTGATTAAAACAATATATTTTGTTAGAGCTAAAATTATGGTTACGAATTTTTGTTGTTTTGAAGGCGTCATACAATCATGCTTGTTGTGCTATCACCTGATGTGAACAGTTCCTTCAATTTATTAGCCCTTTATTCCATAATAATTTGTTGTTGGCTTTCAGACTGGGCTCATAGGTCTACGTATAATATTATAAGCCGTGTGTGCAGGAAATCAATATCTATATTCACGAATATCTGCAGATTTATCTGAGTTCCAATGACTTATTCTAAGCGAATATACAGTACTGCATATGATATCAGGTACATTTGAATAGCAGATCGTATTTTCGCTCATTAAATGATGGAATTTTCGCATTTGTTATTGCATAGTAAAAACGAATTATCTATTTCAAATTGAACTGTATAGCTTTCGTTTAGTGGCACCGGAAACGTTCACGCTACCGATGGCGATTCGATTTGATAGAGCCTGCCATTCTTCAGGCCGAAAAACGTACCCATTTTTTAACCAGTCGCACGTTCTAACCAATAAACTGTATTTAAATAGATGTTGTCCCGACCTAAGTGTTTTTTATTAAGTTGAGCAAACGTTTCAGCTATAGTTTTTATTATGGCTGACATGCATGCTCAAGTTTTGATTAAATTTCGCAGACTTCCATCTAGGCAGCGGTTGAACCTTTAACTCCTTGGACAATGATAATAATGAACGACTGTTGGATGGCGTAGCCTATACATGAGTAACACAAACTTCAGACGTGGCGTAAGACGTTGCACCACATTGCATCCTCCGGACATCGAGTTGATGGTGTGGTTGCATCAAAGACTGTCCTTCATTTTGGAATGCGTGTGTTGATTCGAGCCGAGCGCCTACCCGTTGCATATTTTCAGTCCGACTTTTCGGGCGTCGTAATAACAGCAAAATCTCATAGATGTAAGGAAACTCGTTTAGTCGTCATTCAAATGGATAGATAGTCTGAAATCGATGTTGGTTTGTCTTGACAGCGAAAATTCTAACCTACTGCTGACGTAGATAAGCTATGCTTTGCACCGTCAAGTTACTGCTGTATGTATTATTGTAGGCTCTCGTAGCATTTGTCTATTGGCCTATGAAATGTCTTGAGATTCTTGAAACTAAGCGCCAAATTGTTGTTACTTTGGCTTGGATTAATACCTGTAAATATATAAGAGGCCATTTTAAGCATTGTTTAAAGGTCCATCTTCAATCATTTTGTATTAGAATGGCTGAAGAGATGGAAGAAATTTCCGCATCAAGTAACAGCCGATGTTTGTTCAAAACTATTTGTGCAACAGGTCCGAAAAATTGATTGCAACAATTATCTTATAACAGATTTTATTTGTTGATTTTGTAGCTCGGCTGAACACTACAGATCAATTTCCCTGGCCACAAGCATCGGTTCCAATCCCTGAAAGTTAGCATTTATCAACAATATTGAAAGCTATTCCAGGTAAACCAACAGAGATAAATATGCTGAATGAAATTTTATCTTTTAAACATCTCATGGCTGGAGAATGCGATGATTTTCTTCTGTTCTGTTCAAGGATGTTGGCATAGATTGTGGGAAGTTGAATAACGTTTTTCGTATTGCATTAAATGAGGAGACTATCCCGGTTGCTTGTAGAAAGTCGACCGGCATTCTTATCTTCAAAATTTAATCACAACTCGTGCGATAATCGTGTTATTAATTTGACTCGGGGCGTGTCTGGGTCCTTAGCATCAAATTTCTTAAGCCGTCCTTGAGCATCGTGTCAGTTGTATACTAGAGAATAAAATGCGAGATACTCGTTTGCCAGAATGGGGAGCACGCGCAATATTTCATCGAGTCGTGCTCAGTGGCAATTGTGTTGAACGTATCTAGTCGAATCATCTGTGCAACTTTATTTTCAATACGAGGTTTAGGTTTGCTTCTGAAGTGATAAATTCAAAACCACAAAGTAGTTGTAATGCTAATGTCGCATTGCCCTAAAGTTGACTTGGCCATTATAGTGTTGAGAGGGGATCAAAGTGTCCTTGTTTTCTGGTTATTGTTTAAGTAAATATTTCCATCTGGACTAGATCCTTCCATTTACAAATCACTTTAGTATTTTTTTGGTCAAGCTATTATAATTGTAATTAAATTTACTTTATTTATTTTAAATAAATATTTTTATTGGTTTCTCATGATTATATGTCAGTGAAGCATCTGTTAGTAACTGCTGTTGTATTGCTCTCTTCAATGATGGTGTTTCACGACACGTGCCAACAATGAAAAGTGGTCTTTCTACATTCTTATATTGACTAAACATATAACTAATTATAAACGAACTTTGGTAGCGTGGGCGATCATAACATTAACTATAATCAAGGTTGCGATCTTGATAGAAGCACCTGAAAATTGTATATACCTAATTTCTGTAAATAATCTTGTTTGAAGATTTCTGAAACACAGTATTGCGGTTAACTGAGCATTTAATTCATTAATATCCTATTTTAATTTTATTTAATGCAGAAGCAGGAATTAAAAACGTTTTCAAAATCTGCTAATTTTCATTCTAATTATGGCAATATTATTTGAACTATTGATGTAACTATGCTTTCATTGTAATTTTTACAAAAAATTGTGGATACTGACTTTGTAACATTTTATGAAATGTAAGCTTTTTAATGAGCTCCTCTGCAGAAATCGGTACAAACATATTGGCAGAGAATGTTTAGTTTATCTAATTTTCCAATTTGATTCTTAGTGAATGGATTAAATGGAATTACTAGTTTATTATGATATGATAGACACTTGCAATTTCAAAACAAACGAACAATTATTGCCGTTTCGTTATGCCAGACATGTTTTATCGTGAGATACTGTTTGTGGTGAAGAGCTAATATATATCCAATTATGTATTCGGTGTTGCGCACCTAGTAACAACTTGGTTCAAATTTGACCAGACCAAAGACAGCATGAACGGAAAGTATAATCTCGTGCACATTTGTTTCGTGCTTACTAGCTACTCACCAGTAGGAGCCGGTATTACGCCTTTCACACACTATATACTTGGGTGAGGAATGTAGGAAATTAGGACGGTACAGTCTCCTATACCAATTTGTAAACCTGCAGCAGTGAAGCTAACTTAATTTAAAGTCTTCGACAATGCAACTTCAAAGCTAACTACCTACATGTTTAATTCCATACCACTTCTTCATGTTATGTGGTGTCTGGTAGATAATGACAGATTGGAGATGGTTAGTTAGAGTTTTTGGTCTAAAGGGATGCCGTGAAAGCTCCACCTAAAAGAAAAGCGACCCAAGAGACGTTAGTTAGTACATAACTGAAAATTGTGGACTGTTTACGGCAGGGTGGCTCATTGGTTTCCAAAACAAACGTGCCCCGGTTCGAGCCCTGTCCGCGGCATATTCAGGTTAGTACGAGATGAGTTCCCAATAACGTGGAAACCAGTATACTGGATGATTTACTTATTCTACATTACACAATTGTACGATAGTCACGCACTATGGTGCGTTCGAAGAGTCAAAGCATTAAATTGTTCAAAATTTAGAATTGCTACTTAAAGTAAAGCATTACGTTTAAAAAATATATATATCGGATTGTTTCACCTAAAAGAAAGGTATAAAGGAAATCAGAGTTTCTATCACAGGTGGCATATATAATCTTACTTTCGACGCGGCTCAGGAAATTCCACGCGGCCACTTGTTTCAGTCGTATGAGGAACTTACTGGAGCATTATAAATAACTAATGTTTGCACGCGTGCATGTGGGCATTTGTGCATATGTGCAGTTACAGATGTATATATGTATTTATGTATGTGTATATTATGTACGCAGGGTTTGTACGTTTGTATGTATGAAGGTATGTATGTATGTATTTATGTATGTAGTACGCATGCGTGTATGTATGTATGTGGTATATATATATATATATATATATATATATATATATATATATATATATATATATATATTAGAACAAAACAACGTACTCCATGGAATAACATTTATTAATAAATCTTATTTCTACCAGTATCTACAGCCATTGTTCTGGATTCGTTAGTATATTCGTTCATCCAATCCCACTGTACATGTGTTGTAACCAATCTCCTCTTCGTTATGCTGGCCTTTGCTTTGCGCAATTTAGACCACTCCTTTTGCGTAACGTCATTTGGTGTGTCATCGCTTTCATTGTAATTGCGTCCGTAATTGATGTATGTGTTGTATATTGCGAAGCGTTGGCTATTTTTAAAGGCATGTCGGTTATGTCTTTGTTCCAGTCCAATTTAATTTCTTTTTGAATTATTTTCTGCACGTTTAAGCAGGGCTTCAGCTTATTAATTGCAATAGCTTCAAAAGCCAGAAGCATTTTCTCAAAAAAAAAAAAAAAAAAAAAAAAAAAAAAAAAAAAAAAAAAAAAAAAAAAAAAAAAAAAAAAAAAAAAAAAAAAAAAAAAAAAAAAAAAAAAAAAAAAACGTTTTGACCTTCCATGATCATCGTCAGAGTACGCCTGCAAACTGACTATCGAAGATCAAACCTAATTGAATATATATGGAAGTAAAAGTTGGCTATGCGGCTCTCACCTCTATGAGTCTCGCAAAAATTGAATTTGACTGGAAATGTTAGCTGTACAATTTCTTTGCCATCACGAACATTAACTGATTGTAGCTTTCGCCACATACATATATAGGCAATACAATTTAACAATAATTGATTGCGCGGGTGGTGGTAACAATCCTTTAAATCTAGTTTGCGAGCTTGAAATAAACACTAATCTCATTGCATTTAACCAGTCGTCGAACAACATAACACAACTACTGCCACCCGCTACGCTCTGACGCGTTTCAACCTTCCATGGTCATCATCAGAGTACGACGGCAAACTGACTATCGAGGATTAAACCGCATTGAATATATATGGAGATCAAAATTAGATATGCGGCTCTCACCTCTAGCAGTCTGGAAATGTCGGCTGTACAATTTCTATGCAGTCACGAACATTAACTTTTTACAGCTTCCCAGTCAAGTTCAATGTATGCGAGCCTGCTAGAGGTGAGAGCCGCATATCTAAATTTGATTTTCATATATATTCAATGCGGTTTGCTCATTGATAGTCAGTTTACCGTCGTACTCTGATGATGATCATGGATGGTCGAAACGCGTCAGGGCGTTGAGGCTGGCGGTAGTTTTTTATGTTGTTCGACGTGAGGTTAAATACAATGGGATTGGTGTTTACTTCCAGCTCGTGAACTTTATTTAAAGAATTGTTACCACCACCCGCGCAATCAATTATTGTTAAATTGTATTTCCTATATATGTATGTGGCGAAGGCTACAATCAGTTAATGTTCGTGACTGCATAGAAATTGTGCAGCCGACATTTCCAGTCAAGTTAAATTTATGTGAGTCTGCTAGATTTGAGAGCTGCATATCTAACTTTGATTTCCATATATATTTAATGCGGTTGGATCCGCGATAGTCCGTTTGCCGTCGTACTCGTATGATGATCATGGAAGGTCGAAACGCGTCAGTTCGTTGCGCTGGCGGTAGTTTTGTTATGTTGGTCGACGACTGGTTAAGTACAATGGGATTGGTGTTTACTTCAAGCTCGCAAACTTGATTTAAAGAATTGTTACTACCACCCACGCAATCAATGATAATTAACTTGTATTGCCTATGTTCGGTATATATTATATTTCAGTTGTTTGCTTTGTAGTCACATTGCTGAAAACCATTGTGTTGGTACCCTGTGCAGGCTCGGTATCTAGATCATCATATTATTGGTAGTCTTTACAGTCTCCGTATATGTTTTATATTATGTGTTGGCTTTGAATTTGCATTATTAAACACTTGATATGGAGCTGGTTTCACGACTTAATTAATACACTTACGCATAGGATATTACACAGCTAAACTGTCTAAATAGTCTTGGCTAAAGATTTATTGTAAGTCTTTGGCGCAGTAATAGCACCTATTGTTGAGTCGCTAGTAAGTCCATATGAACAGTGGAAATATTCCTTTGCTGATTGATTATTTGACCCTGATAAATGGCTGGTGTAAATATTATGTAATATCTTAGAGGAATTTACAATTTACCTTATCTTTTATTTTAAATGGAGTTTCCAAAGATTTAAATTTTCGTTACTTCTTGTTGAGTGCTGCTCTTTAGGCCACTCAAACAATTCCTGTTAATGGTTAGAACTACAAAGCAGGTGCACCGATGCTTTTGAGTCTAGCCAATTTTATCTGCGATGTCAGTCATTTGTCGCATCGCTCTCTATATTCACTGATTAAGAGACATTACGGTTATAAAAAATCTCTATGCAAATTGAGAACAAAATTTAGTTTAAAAAACCCATATTACTTTGATTCCCTGTGTTTGTCTGGTTATCTGCTTCGTTGATTAGCTAATAGCTAACTTGGTTAGAACTAGGGTAATGTTTTTCACCAATTATTGTAATTTTCTTAAAGTTTTCATGTGAAAAGTTCGTAAAAATAACTATAGTATCATTAAAAATATTTAACAAGGTTCACGACCATGTGCCTTTATTTTAAATTTCACAGAAAATTAGAATACTATCCGCACAGGTTGTATAGTGAATAAAGTAACATCAAATAATTTAATTTTGCTACAAATCATAGCGCATTATTCATCAAATCAGCGGAGGCCGACTGAATATACTCATTGTTTTACAATTTCTTAACTTTACTTCTATGGCATATATTGTCACGAGTTATTTTCTTGGATACATCTAAAACTGAATCCAAGAGAAATCTGGAGGGTTTTTATTGCACTTTCCAAAAGAAAACGACTACGAATAAATGCTTACAACTTTAAACGTAATTAAAAAAGCCCTCTATGAACTCTGAAATTACAATAAATATATTACTCGACGTGGTATTAGCGTTCATAGAAATTTTTTTACAAAAATACTCTTATTAAATATGTATAGATAAAAACTTTGTTTCCTCGCTTAAATAATTAAGTTAGATTTATTTCTACAGCTTGAGCTGTTTACACGTGAGAAAATATAACATGAGAGCAGACTGCGTAAAAATATTTCCACTTTGTAACAAATTAGTTCACATAAGGCGAGAAGGATAAACCAACGATAGCGTGAACGGAACGCCAGTGAGCATTAAGCGATTGTGGACATGAGATTATAATTTTAGTTCATACTGTCTTTGGTTTATCCTTGTGGTCATATTTGAACTAATTTTTAGTGGCTGCGCAATACCTTATACACAATTGCATATATATTAGTTTACGCCAATAGTAGTATCTAACTGTTATATATTTAATTTTATGATGGCATGATTACCGCGAAATATGATAACTGCTATCGATCAAGGCCAGAGTGTATGAATTTTCTGGAGTATCAGGAGTTCATAAATAGATGTTTTTATAAATTTTGGTCAACTTTAGCTTACATTGAAATCCAATGTGTTGGTATTATGTACCGAATCGGCAACCACAGTGTTAGTACTATGTATCATTTCAGTACCATAACGTTGGTATCAGGTACTGACACAATACTTTATATATATTACATTACTTGATATATATTACATATAGTTCGTTGGTTTTGAAGTCACATTCAAAGAGACTTTATATGAAACTAGATTTACTAATGCCGATTTACACATTCGTATGAGAGATATTTGCGTCCAATTTTCCCTTATTACTCAACCAAATCTATAGTCGCCAGTAAGCAAAAACCGATTGTGCACATGCCATTATATGGTCCGTTCATGCTGTCTTTGGTTTATCCTTCTGGTCATATTTGAACTAATTTTAAGAAGATGCGCAACACTTAATATACAACTGCATATATATATTAGCTCTCCGCCACAAACAGTATCTAACTGTTATATAATTTCACTTAGTTTGACTCTTCGCGAACCCCTAGAACAAAGAACATATATTCCCTTTGATGTATAATTTTCAGGACATCTTCTAGTCAGGTTTTAACAATTATCATTATACGTTGATCACTTTGTGATGCAGTCGATGCTTTTCGATCTACAATCATATTAAATGAAATAATTAAACTTGAGACTTAATGTAATTTCGAAAAATTATCGCTCAATGTTTTTGAACAGATTTCAGTCCATCCCGACCGAAGGACGACAAACCCGTTTACAGAATGTAAAAATATAACCGAAAATTTTATTTCTCAATTTTCAAGTCATAATCAGTATCACTATGTTAACTTTATCATTAAAATTACAGTATGAAGTTTTCATTGCTTACAAGCTCGTACAAATACGTAGATATATACGAAATAGTTAGTAACGAATATATGAGCCAAGTAACTGCGATTTAGTGGTCGAAAATGTATTTTAAGACCAGTAACTGTCGGCAACTGTCATCTGTAAGTTGGAAAACCTGAGTTTATAGCATACACTGGATCTTTTTTCATAAAAAGTGCGCATATATATATGAGTTCACATAACATGAAGCATCTAAAATATGTCAGAATGTCCAAATGTTAGGTAATCATTGGCGCGCATTAATTTATGTGCATTTTAATGCTTTTCTACGGGGTTGCGCAGAGTATCCCCTACCAGTTTCACAAAGATCCGATTGATCTCCATTTCCAAGTATGCATCGAGTTCGTCTTCGTGGTTGCTGGGTGTTCATTCGTCCCTTTCTTTCGTAGGCTTCAACATCGTTCATAGTAACCATTGGAAAGGAGAAATCACAATTATTTTTTATTCAAAACTATGTTGCTACATTTATCTTTATTTTATTGGTGGCGCATATTCAACTCGTAGTATTTGACTAAGTGTGCTGCTTCCAAACTATTCTCAATGCCCACGTCGGGCCAGCTGTGTTGTTCGTTTGGTGACTGATAATTTATTTGGTTACTCATACATGGTTCCTTAAATTGAGCATTTTTCATTAATTAAATTATGTTTGAATTGCTATTATACGATTCACATGAAGGCTGACGCTAATAAATAATAAAATTCAACTGCAAATACAATATACAGCTTTTCATTCATATTAACTGTGTTCTTTTTACCGGATTAAATCCATACAAAGAAATTATTGTGATATATTACATAGACGTAACATCAATGAGGAAACTCGACTAAGTCAATAGAGGGGTTCACAAATGTCGAACGAACCGTAACTCGAATCCTGGACTATTTTTTTAATTTCCAATTTCTTTAATTAATATATGCTTTGTGCTATAAAAAGGGAATGAACTTTCTCCTTTGTGCACCCACTTTCAACTAAAATTTTGTTGATTTTGCAACTGTTTGGTTAAATATACAAACTATTTATTGTTTTGATACGATCTAAATGCAGCCCAATTTGAAATTATGTTCTTATGGATAATATCTTATCGTGCAATTGTTAAATCTGATCATGAGTAATGAAAGCTTCTGGTTCTATATGCTATAATCACTGACGTTATACTATTCCTACGATTGAGTTACATCACAAACAGTTATAAATTCAGATGGCTTAAACCATTGCTGAGTTAACATATTCTGGTACGCTTCAAACTAGTGTACGATGACCGTCATCACGACGCCAAAGTCCCAAATGATTTCATGTACTAAGAAGACAGAATCACATGTTCAGAAAAATTCTAGAAAAAATACGAGAATTTCTGCTATGTTCAACGACCAACTTTTATCATGCAACATCATTTTTTATAAATCCAATTATCCCCGAAATCCATATACTCTTATTTCTAGAAATCTTGAGGTACAAATAAATTAGTTGGAAAGAAAATACCGCTCGTTTATACATATCAGATATATATGCGTATATATAGGTATGTATGTGTATATATATGTATATATGTATATATACGTGTTTATGTATAAACTAAAAATTGCATATGCTAACAAATACGATTAATCAGGTAGACTAGATTCGTCCTTATGGGGCACTAAACAAATAACTGACGCCATTGTCGCGGTTGGGAATTGAATAGGGATAAATGCGTCTTTTAACTTATCCATTAGGCCACCAAAGCCGTATTTTGTGTAAAATTTTCATTTATACACCATCTTAAGATGTTAGCTTACTCGCTTTCGGGTGGATCTCGTCCGGCATCACATCTTATTTGATGTTTTGACTAGTAATCTCTGATCTGCTGGTATAGGACAATTAACATGCCACATTGGGAAGTTATTGAATAAAATTATAATCGCAGCATTTCATTATATATATGTTTATTATATATATATATATATATATATATATATATATATATATATATATGTATAAGAAAGACAGTGTATAAGATATAAAACGCAACTCATCAATTAGACCGGCTCAAATCGTGGTTAACGAAATTTGGCATATACTGATGATAGGCCAATATATGTGTGTGTAAAATTGTAAGCCTGATGCGGCTTGAGTAAAGAATACTATTTGAGTGGAAAAAGGTCTGGTATTTTCATCTATACCAAATTCCTTGTAATCAATGGCAAAAATGTAGCAGTATACATATCTTTACTAATTTTTAAAGCAATTCTACTCTTCAAAATTACAATTTATCTTATTTCTTTTAATAATAAATATCATTCAACAGAAATAAGGAAGCTATTCACAATATGTAATTAAGTAATCGCTGTAGTTTCACAAACGATCTCAGACTCCTACTTCTGTGTCGCCAGTAAACACGGATCACAAGTGGACACGCTGACTTCGGCATATCCTTCTGTTCCTATTTAAACTATTTTTTATCAGGTAGGAATAATGACCAGATCTCAGACATCACTTTGCAATACTGCAAGAATGACCTTTACATGCAAACACGCACACACACACAACACAAACGCATACAAACTTACCAACCAGCCAAAACAAGAAACAGAAGTAAAAGCGAGTCAGATTTGTTACCACTAGCATAATCAATTGAAAACCCAAAATGTATATATATATGTATGATTATATAAGCGATGATTAGTATTCACGAAATAAATGGCCTTTATCCACTTTGTTATTTATGTGTTCTTTCTTCTTATTAGAAAAATACTGTGTAATATTTATATATATATATATATATATATAAATATATATATTTATATATTGTAAGTTGAAAAAAAACAGAAAATTCGAACGGCAAGAGAGTATGAAAAGAGTGGAACATCCAATTAGTTTCGAGCATAATCTCCGGCTCAGGCACAATGCTGGGACATGTTTACTTCTACTTGCATAAATCAGGTTGTAGTTTGTTTAACCATAGAACTTCATTTGTGTCTAATTCATTCCTGTTATTACATTTATAAATTTTCTAAAAGACGAAGTCTGGAGAATATAAATGCGAGGTTTCAGCCATATTTTGCGCAATTGCAAACATGTATTTATTATTCGAATTGAATCCGACGTTTACGTTGCAATTAATTAATCATTGATTGCACAAGTGTTGATAATTATTTTAATCAAGGTTGCGAGCTTTATCTAAACACCAATCCAATTATGCATGTATTAGTCAGTATAAACTAAATTTTATATAATGTAAAAAGGCAATTTAGCCAGTAGACCGGTTTCGTCTTTATTGGGCGCTCATTAAGTACTGTCAAACTCGCTGACTTGATTTAAATAAATGTTATCACCACCAGCGCAATCTGTGATTTTCCAGTTATATAAATTTCCAATTCAGTACCACTTCCATAAGTAGCGTGGTGTCTAATCTATAATGACTGTTTGAGGATGGTGAGTTTAAATATTAGGTATAAAGAGATGTCACATAGGCTCGACATGCTAGAAGGGCTTACAAAAACCATAAGTTTGTATATAACTTAATATTTCATGCAGTGTGGCGTAGGATAGCAATTTATCCAGATTCGAGCCATGTCAACGGTAAAATTCTGGTCATTACTTGATGAGTTAGAATTAAAAACGAAATCTATTTATTTGGTGAATTGCATTTGTCAACTTGTGCGATTCTTAGTTCACTCTGACAAATGTATATATAACGAGATTGATGATTATATCAAGCTCGTAACCTTGACTTAAATAAAGTAAGTTAACTGTTTTATGACATGGCGTAGGATTAAGTTGTACTAAGATGTCATTACCAGTCAGAGGTATAATTAAGTATATGATGGGGTTGAAAGGGAAAGATTAAAACAAGAAGGTAATTCAGTAATAAATTACAATGAGTAAACACGTAATAAAGTATTGTAGTAAATGCAAACGTGTAATTAGGTATCAAAAGACGAGGCAGTATATATTTATTCAAAAATATAAACTCTGAAAGGGTATTTATCATCTTAGAGTGTAAAATGACATAAAATAACTGAGGAAAAGTATTTGAAAATTTCTGTTTTTAAAATTCATGGTGCACATTCCAGCCAGTTAGATAGAATAAAACTATGACGATATACCAAAATAAGCACACGTAAAACACTTGACTGTAACATTTGGTAAAATTTTTCTTACCTACAGCATATCCAAAATTGGGAGCCGGCAATACGGCGCAATCCATCCAAATAATTAAAGAGTAATGAAGAATAAATGGGATCTGAAATTAATATTTATAAAGCGAATACAGAGCACAGATAGTAATCATTAAATTTATGGAAGAAAGTTAGTTCATATAAGTCAAAAAGGATAGGAAAAAGTGAGCATAAAAACGAGGTTGGACCCCATATACACGCGTATTTTATGATTATGGGTGATTGGTAAGTGGGAAACGACACTTGACATCGAACTTATCATAAATTACGTCACGTCATTTAATACAGTTGGACGGCTAAACTTCATATGCACGCATATAAAATATTAGTAGACTTAGCTATATATAAAATGTGACAACACATCCAACGTTTCTAAACGTACCATGTGCCACACCTGTAAAGAACACCAATAGCATTATTAGTAAAATGTCCTAAATGAAGAATAATAACCATTCTTAAGACATGCTTCCCTAGCAACGACTTGGATCGATATCAGTTATACAATCATTGATTGGGCGAATGGTGGTAACAATTCTTTAAATCAAGTTTGCGAGCTTGAAATAAACACAGATCTCATTGTATTTAACCAGTCGTCAAACAACAAAGCAATATTACGTGTGACTGACAGTAGTTTTTCTGTGTTGTCCGATGGGATTGGTGTTTACTTCAAGTTCGCAAACTTAGTTTAAAGTATCGATATCTGTTACAACATTTTATAAAAATTATGCCATAATTCAATTTAAAAAAATAACTTATGTTCTTGTTTGCGATGAACTAACATTTATGCATTTATTCATCAAGCGTGGACCGCCAATTAACAGGTTACTTTATATAAGACCAAAAGACAACTACCAGGACTTTGCTGTATCCAACAAGGTTTTTGCTTCCACTGTTTTAAATTTAATCCGAATATTTCAGTGTCTGGCTTCGGAAATCTTTCTCAACGGATCACACATCAAAAAAGCAATTTGACAATCCTCAAGTCAAGTGGTAAATTTGGTTTAAACTGTTTCATTTATACTTATTGGTAGATCTAAGCATACTCGTCTTTTTATTAGGTAAGTGTGTTTGTGTGTGTCTGCATGTTTACACTCATTAAAATGAAATTACAGTGATTTCATAACAACTACTGACGATTCACTAGATAAAATAAATCCAAAATTGCCAAGCTGGATTGATGAAAACACAGATCAGTTGATTCACTAGATATGCATACGCCATCTAAATAAACATTGGTTGCGCATGTTGTGATAACAATTTATTAAATCAAGGTTGCGATCTTGATATAAACACCTGTCAAATTATGTACATACATTTTTCAGTATAAATTAAGAATAATATAATTTAAAGAAAGGCAATTCATCCAGTAAACCGGTTTCGTTCTTATTGGGAACTCATCAAGTACTGTCCAGAATTTGCCGCGGACAAGGCTCGAATTTGGGCACATTTGCTTTGGAACCTGTTGCTTAAACCACTACAAACAATTTTGAATTATACAAAAACTAATGTTTCTTGATCAATCTTTTCTTGAGGTGGAGCCTATATAGCATACTTTTAGCCATAAAGTTCCTACAAACAATCCCCAATCTGTCAATATAGAACAGACACCACGCTACATGAGGACGTGGTATTGAATTGAACATGTATACGCTATGCCTGTGTGTATGTGCTCTCGTTTGTTTTACATTGAGAAGTCATCAGTTAATGCACGTATTTCACACATCAAAGTGAAACTAATGTGATAAATATCAATTCCTTTATGCAAAAGCGAGAAATAAAAAAAATGTAAATTCGAGTTGCATCCGGTTAAGGAAGGGGCAAGATGTTGTGAATACCCGGTCGACAAATTTTCACGGTGTTAGTAAATTAAAAATAAAGATAAAATGTTTCATTAGGATAGAAAGTTAAAATAAAAAAGGATCAAAAAATAAAGCATAAAATTGTTAACTGAAAGAAAGGTTGTTGTAATAGTGCAAAGAAATGCTGCCTTATTAAAAACTCAAATGCTTATTCATTATGTAAATTATCGATTTTATTTCTATGCATTCTCTAATCAATCTTGTCGATCTACCAAGTCGACAAAATGATTTTCGTCTACTGTGTCCTGTCTTAACTGTATATCTTGCGTGCAGTTCGATGAAACACTCTTCTTACCTTAATTGGGCGTATGGTTTCACTCACATACATGAGGTTACAATCGTTTCATTGAATTTCATACACTCATGATGTGTCTAACGGTTCAATTAATTGCTACCAACACCTGCACAATGAATGATTTTTTAAATGTATTACCTATGTATACGTGGCTAAATCTGCAAAATTTAATGTTAGTGACTGCAAAGAAATTGTGCAGTCGAAGTATCCAATCGAATACAATGTATGCGAAACTACTATAGGTAAATGCCAGATATCTAATTTTTCTTTCCATATATATGCATTCCTTTATGATTCTCGCTGGTCAGTTTGTCGTCGTACTTTGGTGATGATCAAGGAAGGTCGAAACGCTTCAGTACGTGTGACTGACGGTAGTTTCGCTATCTTGTTCGAAGACTGGTTTAATAGAATGATATTAGCGATTACTTCAAAATAGCAAACTTGATTAATGAACTTTTAATACAACACGCGAAATCAATTATTGTTTAAAGTGATAAATGTCAATTCCTATATTCGCACATCAGCATTATTTTTTACACTTACTGTCCAAGCTGAAGTATATACGAGAGGCATCTGAGTAAGGAAGGCGGCAAGAAACCCGGTCGCAATGCTTTCACTGTAAATATTTAAATGTTAATAAGAAAAAAATAAAGATAAAATGTTTCACTGGGATAGAAAGGGGAAAGATAATTGGATCATAAAAGAAATCCTAAAATTGCCTACTGAAAGAAAGATTATAGTACTAGTGCAAAGAAAAGTCGCCTTTTTAAATAACCTAAATGTTTATTAAAAAAGGCTACACTACATAAAGAACCTAAGTTAATAGATACAGTGCGATAACAGGTAATCAAATTGACATGCGTCTGCCACCATCCCAATTAACTGAGTGTCCTGCCTCTACTGTATTTGCGGCTTGACGTAACACTCTTCTTGCCTTAATTGAGCTTATGGTTTCAGTCACATACATGAGGTTACAGACGTTTCATTGAATTTAATACACTCACGATGAGTCTAACGTTTCTATTTTCTCCTTTTGTTTGAGAAATTTAGTACCTAGTATAATGGTATGTTTTAAAATATTACGTGTACGGCTTTTCAGTGCTACTGCTTTAATTTTCCTACTTTGTTTGGAGTCAGGTATTACCATGATCCTCCAATCTTCTTTAATTTTATCGCCATCTATCAAATTCAATCTCCCAATTTTTTTATCTGTTACTCTCCAGCTTCGAATCGTCATTGACATTAAGATACCGATTGTCATTCAAAAGGGATAATTTGACTTAAAATTAAGACGGACACCTGAGTAAGTAACCATCCTATATAAGAGAATAGTTAATAAGACCAGAAATTAGGGCAGACAAGAAAAATACTTTGGAAGTAAAATAAAGATTAATATATCTGTTTTGAATGGGGATATCAGACTTAACAAAAGTTGTTTTTTTCTGTGAATATTCGGCAAATCTGAATTCAAATACATTTACTGTTTCAGAATCACGGGACCATTGAGTAACCCATCAGTCAATTAAAAAAACTGTTTACTTGTAAATGTAAAGGAATCAAGATTTTACCGAATTACGTCAATTGTGCTATCAGCTCGAACAAAGACACCACTATGCAAACGCAAATTCATTTTAAGGAACATATCAAAGTAAATCACTACGTTCAATTTGGAATACAGTATTAAATAATGGCAGGAAGCGAAGGTTGCTCGAGTCAGAATCAGAAACACGATAAATTTGAACAATCAAAACGTTGAATTGTCATTTAATTACAGAGTGCGGGGATGATTTATTAAATATCGCTTAATTTATTTTCGGATTAATCTCTAATTCAATCCTTTATTAATTGTTATCTTATTGTATCTGTTAACTTAGGCTCTTTATTTAATGTAGCACCTTTTAATATACATTGAGGATTTTTAATAAAGGAAAATATCATTTACACTATTACTATAAACTTTCTTTCAGTAGGAAATTTTCGAATTTCTTTTAAGAACTACGTTTATTTTAACTTTCCAATAAAGCATTCTATCTTTATATTTATTTTACTGACTTTTAATTATTTCTCATGAATATTTTGCGACCAGGTGTTCGCATTATCCTGCTCCTTCTTTTCCCGGATGCCACTTATATACTTAATTTAGTATAGTAAGAGTAAAAAGGGTTTGATGAGTGCAAAGATGAATTGACATTTACCACTTTAGTGTCACTAGGATCAGTGCAGTTATTTAAATGTAACTAATTATCTGAGTCTTAAACAAATGGTTACACACAAACAGGCATGGCGTACCATTATCTAGTGCATCCACATTGATTTTTATTCGATAATTGTAATTTCATTTCGATGAGTGTACACATGCAGACACATACACACATATACATATGAAAATACACTTACCTAGTGAAAAAAAAGTAGTGAAAAGACAGTTCTTATTAAGTGATCTACAAAGAGGTATAAATAAAACAGTTTCAACTTAATTTCCCACTTAACATAATGATTGTCAAATTATTTAAGGGATGGCGATCCGTAAAGAAAGGTTTCCGAAATCGAAAACCGAAATATTCAGAGTAACATTGAAAACCGTGGATGCCAACACCTTTTTGGGTACAATAAGGGCCAGGTAATTAACATAATCTCTGCCATGCATTTTTTTCGTGTCAAAAAGACAATCACTTTATTCAAGGTTGCATTCTCGATATGAGCACCTGTCTCATTTTGTACATATAATTGTCAGTATAAAAAAAGGATTGTATAATGTAGAAAGGGCTATTCATTCAGTAAACCGGTTTCGTCATTTTGGAGGACTCACCGCATATTGTCCAGAATTCGCTGCAGACAAGGTTTGAACCTGGGCACGTTTGCTTCGGAATCTGGTGTTTTAAGCACTGAGCCAAACGGTCTATCGGATGAATTGCTTTTTCTACTTTATACGATGCTTAGTTTATATTGACGAACGTATGTACATAATAGGACAGATGTTTATATCGAGAGCAAAACCTTGATTAAAATAATTTTTATCACCACCCACGCAACCAATGTTCTTTTAATTATATAATACCGAGAAGGCACGACAAAATCTGCACGAAAAAGAGGTGTAATCTAATGTATGCATGTGTTTCGCGCTTACTGGCTCCAAATGGTTAGGAACCGGCATTTCGCATCATTCACAACGCAACCTAAACCTATAAAAATTTATATATACTTTTTTCAGTCTCAGTAAAAGATAACAAATACGTGCGTTTCGAATGACAGTGTCATTTGAATAAAGGCATCAGTTTATCTTAGAGCTCGATCAAGGCCAGAGTGTATGGGTTTACTGGAGTAACATGTGTTCAAAAATTGTTGTAATTCTCAATTTCAGTAAACTAGCATACATTGATATCCATCATGTTGGTACCATGTACCGACTCGGAAACCATAGTGTTAGTACCATGTACCTTTTCGGTACTAAAATGTTGGTATCGGTTACTAACACAATAGCCATAGTTTTAGTATCCTTTACAGACTCGGTATATATATTATATAGAGTGAGTTAGTGTGTAAGTCGCATTTTTGAGACTTTATATGTTGTTAGCTTTACTACTATAGGTTTACACATTCGTCTAGGAGATTGTACCGTCCTATTATCCCACATTCCTCACCCAAATATATATTGATTAAAGGGCGTAATACCGGCTCCTACTGATGAGTCGACAGTAAGCAAGAAAAGAATGTGCATGAGATTGTACTTTCCGTTCATGCTGCCTTTGGTTTATCCTTCTGGTCACAACTGAACTAATTTGTTACTAGGTTCGCAAAACCTAATACATACTTGCATATATATTAGTTCTCCGCAACAAACAGTATTTATCTTAGAGCTTATTTGTTAAATCATATGATAAACTAGCCTTCTTTGGCACCCAGCTGAAATTTTTCAATAATACTTTTAGGCCTTTGGCGCATGAAACAAATCAGTAGAACATCGTCCATTGGCTCGAATAACATTTATTGTCTTACTTTCAAATGACATGATGGTAAAAATTGCTGAAGCCTAAACCTAATCCATGAATATAATATTAAATTGAGGTAAATGGAAATAGTAATTTAGTAAAAAAGTGGGTTGTTCTCTTTTAGTCACCTTCGTCGGGCTTCGAATTTTATTGGTCGACCTCATACACAAAGCCCAGTGTATTTCAAGAAAGTCTTTACGGGAGTAATTAAAGATGCCCTGTCCTAGACGTCACCGCATTATGGCCATATAACAACAATTACTAATAAGCAATACTGATATTGACCAATAATTACAATTTCAGTCGCAACAGCGACAAACCTCGACAAAAGAGGTGGACTAAACCTACCTTAGTACACAATAGAGTTTCTGACAAGTCATACATCAAAAACTAGTAGCTGGTTATTAGTGTTGTCCTTAACAAGTGTATAGCACAAATGTGAGTATTTTGAAAGGATAAAACGAATGTCTGTTGACATTTATTGCTTTGCCAATATAAATCTCCTTGAAGCCAATATTTGTGATCGCCCTAACTTGACATATTTTCTCTCTGTCTTTGGTTATATATAAATATATATATATATATATATATATATATGTGTGTGTGTGTGTTTAGTTTATTCTGACAAGATATATATAATTATACATATTGCTTCTCCTCATATCTTCAGTGCTGTATGCATTCATTCATTCTTGTATATGATGTCGGTTTCGAATAAACATAGCATAAGATGTCAAATGCAATTGTTAAACGTAACCTAACATTGGCCAATTTAAAGCTGTTCATTTTTTGGTAATAAAAGACTTGTGCACAACTATTGATGATTATTAGAAATATGTTAACATAAAACTTCAATGTTGCTTTAAATCAAGTTTGCGAGCTTAATATATACACCAATCTTATTCTACTTTACCTTTCGCACAGGATAGCAAAATAACCGCTTGTCACACGATGTGACGCGTTTCAATCTTCCATGATAAGCATCAGAGTACGGCGGCAAGCTGTCTAGCAAGGACCAAACCGCAATTTGTATATATCTGAAAAGCGAAATTAGATATGCAGCTCTCACCTCTATTAGTATCGCATAAATTGTTCATGAATGGAAATGTAGGCAGCATAATTTCTTTGCACGAAAAATACCTTTTTTCAGCTTTCGTTACATATAAATCTATGTAATACAAATGAACAATACATAATTGCGCATGCGATGATAACAATTATTTGAATCAAGTTTACAAGCTTTGAGTAAGAACCAATCGCATTTTATTTAACCAATACTACAACACTAAAACAACCGTCCGTCACATGTACTGACGCATTTCGACCATCAATGATCATCATCAGAGTTCGACAGCAAGCTGACTAGCGAGGATCTAACCATATTGCATATATATGGAAAGCAAATTTCGATATGCTGCTCTCACCTCTATTAGTCTCGCATAAATTGTACTTCAATGAAAATGTCTGCTGCATAATTTCTTTGTATTTAACCGGTCGTCGAACAACATAACAAAACTACCGCCAACCGCAACGCACTGACGCGTTTCGACCTTCCTTGATCATCATCAGAGTACGATGGCAAACTGAATATCGAGGATCAAACCGCATTGAATATATATGGAAATCAAATTGAGATATGCGGCTCTCACTTCTAGCAATCTCGCATACATTGAACTTGACTGGAAATGTCGGCTGCACAATTTCTATGCAGTCACGAACATTAACTGTTTGTAGCTTTCGCCACATATACATATATAGGCAATACAATTTAACAATAATTGTTTGCGCGGGTGGTGGTAACAATTCTTTAAATCATGTTTGCGAGCTTGATTTAAAGAATTGTTACCACCACCCGCACAAACAATTATTGTTAAATTGTATTGCCTATG
>JAQBSW010003260.1:30000-86355 GCA_029291075.1 Eudiplozoon nipponicum
CCGTCGTACTAAGATGATGATCATGGAAGTACAAAACGCGTAAGTACGTGTGACTGACTGTAGCTTTGCAGTTTTTCGACAACTGGTTAAATACCTGATCTGCGTTTTGACTAACGCAGCCTTCATTGTTCCAGTAATTTTCCTTTATCAAGATATTTCGGCCCATCTTACCGTAGCTCTTCTTATCAGCTGACCTCACGAAACAATGACTTGCTCTTATCATTTAGAATATCCACGATATTCTTTCGTGGGTGATCTCTGTGCATTATCAGTTTCGCACTGATCCGACTTATCCCCATTTCTAAGAACGCATCGAGTTCGTCTTCGTGGGGGCTGAGTGCGGATTCGTCGTCCCTTTCCTCAAAAAGCTTCAACATCGTACGTAATAACCACTGGAAATGATGTACAATCTAATCTTCATTGATTGGCGACTTTTCGGAACAGAATTTTCCGTTCCATCATCAGGCCTCTAATCATACGCACACACACATTCGAAATGCTCACAATAACAGATTTAAGCAAATGTGGTCTGTGGTAATTTTTGTATTAAACCTGTGTATAAAGAAATGTAATGGAAATCAGAGGGAATTGATTAATTTTGGTTTGGATATGGCTATACAGATTGAGAAATCACCAATTAATGAGGCCGTAAAAACATCACAGTTCCTTCCAGAAAAAATTAGCGAAAAACTTGAATTGGCCTTAACCTCGATTACCTTAACACATGAAGATAAGAAATATAAATCTAGTTATGAAATCAGTTGTCTTAGTATGGTGTTGATAACAAACAATATTATATAATTAATCAATCATTGATTGCGCGGGTGGTGGTAACAAATCTTTAAATCTAGTTTGCGAGCTTGAAGTAAACGCCAATCTCATTGTATTTAACCAGTCGTCAAACAACATAACAAAACTACTGCCAGTCGCAACGCACTGACGCGTTTTGACCTTCCACGATCATCATCAGAGTACGACGGCAAACTGACTTGCGAGGATCAAACCGAATTGCATACATATGGAAAGCAACATTAGACATGCAGCTGTCACCTCCAGTAGTCTCGCATACATATAACTTGACTAGAAATGTCAGTTGCACAATTTCTATCGCAGTCACGAACATTAACTTTTTGCGGTTTTCGCCACACCACACACACACACACACACACACATATATATATATATATATATATATATATATATATATATATATATATATATATATATATATATATATATATATATATATATAAAATAAGATTAAATAATCAATGAATGAGTGGGTGGTGGCAACAAATGAAATGCATTTGCTATGTATATTGAGCATAATGAATATATTGGTTCATAATATTCAAAAAACATAAAATTGAACCCGTTAGGATGAAATAAAAAAAATGGTGTGTTTGAAAGAAGACAAATAATGGTCGACGTTTCAGAGCATTCTATCGGAATATAAAACTAAAATGTGTATACAACTACATAAAACAGTAGTTTACACTAAAATAAATAAATACCTCATTAACAAATTAAAAGAAAAAGTGAAATAATTGATAAATAATATGAATACTAGTATTGGATTGGATGAAGTACATGTTAGCTCCCTCATACATAGAAAAATTTTCGCATCTAATATTTTTTTATAGAAGGTGCTCAAGCTGAGTAAACTGTTAAATATTATCGATAATGTTCAACAATCTCTAAACAAATAAAATGTCCACGTCTTCATAATATTTTAATGCATTGCTTTTAAAAAAAATTTTAAATGCTACCCCATTTAAGCCAAAATTGTATTCACGATTCTTTGATGAAATATTTGTCATGTGGAATAATGGAGAGGATGAGAAGATACATTTGTTAAACTTGGCATAACAGTTGATCGAAATCCAAATCACGATTGAAAAGGTGTCGTTAGGCGAATTGCTGAATTTGGACGTCAAATGAATAAGAAATGGAATATAACTGAATATGTGATGTTTATCGGTAGGATACTTACCCTTATATATTTCGTATGAGATGAAAATTTTGTATATTAAAATCAATAACAATTATTATCGTTAGGTTAACAGAATAAAGATAAAGAAAACTTTAATTTGGTAAATTACGATAAGTATTCAGTGCTAATGGGTACTCTATAAAGTTAATAGAATCAACGGTTATTACTACCGTAATTAAAATTATTCATAAGTTGACTTGCGTTAAACCTGGTATAACGAAGGAGGAGCGTACGGTCAAGGAAACACCGGACTATAAACTAAGCAAGATAGTAAAATCAGAAACCAAAAAATAGAATATACGATCAATTTTAAAACTGCCCTTAACCTGGACGTTTAACTTCCTAATCAATAGGATAAAATTGAACACAAATACATAAGGCGTGTACTAAATTCAATGCAAGGACTGTAACATTATGCATGTTGTGGAAGCCATGCGCCAAATTATAATAAGAATAGGAGAGAATGAAACTGTGTGTAAATATGGAAATGATAATAAATCGGATTTCGCACGACATGAAGTGTAGCCGGGACATACAATTAACTGAGATACTCCTCGACACACAGCGTTATTTCAGTAATGTTGATCAAAAGGATAATTAAAGCATCTTTTTAAATTAAATCAAGAGATGAAATAATGTATCGATACGGCAATAACTAAATGATGGTTGGAAAGTTTGCATGGATCAGGACCAGAAACTAGATCCAACAAAAGTCTAAGAATGTTGGATTAAGTTTAACTTAGGCCTTATCTTATAAATTTCGAGATACTATCCTTAATGTTTTATTTTTTAATTCGTGTTATCTTACTGTATCTATCAAACAATGTTTCCTATTGAGTTAAACACATATTATTAAAATTATATGTTAAATATCAACTGTTCTTACAATATAATTTGAGCTTTCTTCCATGAGGTAATTTTTTGTCTGATTTTCGAATAAATTAACCACTTACCTTGTCAACTTATTTTTTATTATTTAAAAAAATATCCTTATATTTACAATTAATCAATGTTGTGATCTTGGTATAAACACCCGACCCTTTATACAAATATATTTGCCAGTATAAACTACGTGTTGACTAGTGTGGAAATGGTAATTCATCCAGTAGACCGGTTTCGTCATTATTGGGAACTTATCACGTACTGTCCAAAAATTGCCGCGGACAGGGCTCACTAAACCGGTCTACTGGATGAATTGCCTTTTCACACTATACTTACAGGACTTAGATTATACTGACAAATATATGTACGTATTTGTTCAGTTGTTTATATCAAGATCGTAACTTTGATTATAAGTAATTATTATCTACGCTCAAACAACCAATGTTCGTTTAAATATCCTTACAAGTATTTGCAACAAGTGTATCGGTATTACTTGCCTCTCCAAAACCAGTGAGGTCACCCGTAAGTACGGAATAACAAATAGCGAAAATGTATCAATTAGTCGGATGCGCGAAAAGTGAAAACGATATGTAAGCACTGTAGCTTCACTTAGATGAAGGATCAATTTCAGGCAATTATAGTGAACTGAAGGCTTCGCAGTTATAAACGCGAGAATATCGAAGATAAATATTGATCTACTGAAACGTCGATATTTGACGTGAGGTCTACCAATATGTGTAAATGAAACAGTTAAGACGAAATTCTTACTATTCTTTAAATCAAGTTTGCGAGCTTGAAGTAAACACCAATCCCATTGTTTTTAACCAGTCGTTGAACAACATAGCAAAACTACCGCCAGCCGCAACGCACTGACGCGTTTCGACCTTCCATGATCATCATCAGAGTACGACGGCAAACTGACTAGCGAGGATCAATCCACATTGAATATATATGAAAATCAAATTTAAATATGCGGCTCTCACCTCTAGCAGTCTCACATACATTGAACTTGACTGGAAATGTCGGCTGCACAATTTCTATGCAGTCACGAACATTAACTGTTTGCAGCTTTCGCCACATATACATATATATAGGCAATACAATTTAAACAATAATTGATTGCGCGGGTGGTGGTAACAATTCTTTAAATCAAGTTTGCGAGCTTGAAGTAAACACCAATCCCATTGTATTTAGAGGTGAGAGCCGCATACCTAAATTTGATTTCCATATATATTTGATCCTCGATAGTCAGTTTGCCGTCGTACTCTGATGATGATCATGGAAGGTCGAAACGCGTCAGTGCGTTGCGGCTGGCGGTAGTTTTGTTATGTTGTTCGACGACTGGTTAAATACAATGGGATTGGTGTTTACTTCAAGCTCGCAAACTTGATTTAAAGCATTGTTACCACCACCCGCGCAATCAATTATTTTAAAATTGTATTGTCTATATATGTTTATGTGGCGAAAGGTGCAAACAGTTAATTTTCGTGTCTGCATAAACATTGTGCAGCCGACATTTCCAGTCAAGTTCAATGTATGCAAGACTGCTATAGGTGAGAGCACATATCTTAATTTGATCTCCATATATATTCGATACGGTTTGATCCTTAAGGCTAGTCAGCTCTTTACGCTCACCTGATGATGACTGCGGAAGGTCGAAACGCGTCAGTGCGTTGCGTAGCCTGGCGTAGCTTCAAGCAGCGTTGTTCGGACGACTGGTTAAAAACAATGGATTGGTGTTTACTCCAAAGCTCGCAAACTTCTACTAAAGAATTGTTACCATCACCCGCGCACCAATTATTGTTAAACTGTATTGCCTATATATGTATATGTGGCGAAAGCTGCAAACAGTTGGTCGTTCGCGACCGCGAAACAGCAGCCGACATCGTAGTCAAGTTCAATGTATGCGACTGTTAGAGTGTGAGAGCCGCATATCTAAATTTGATTTCATATATGATTCAATGGTTTGATCCTCGCTAGTCAGTTTGCCTTCGTACTGATGATGATCATGCGGAAGGTCGAAACGCGTCAGTAAAAAGCGGCACGCGCCTTTGCCGGCCCAACGGAAACGGTGGTGTTTACTTCAAGCTCGCAAACTTGATTTAAAGAATTGTTACCACAACCCGCGCAATCAATTATTGTTAAAGAAATTCTTACTAGTTTTATTATTGCCTAATAGTTGTTTGATTAGCCGACCTTTGAAAAAAGCTTTCGAATTGGAAAGCCGAAATATTTTTAAAAAAATTTACGAGAATAGAGCAGTCTTTTATAACAATAATATATATATATGGTAAATATAACAGATTTCTCAGCTGATCAACAAGCATAATATCTGTGGAACTAATCATAATGAAAATTCGTACGTAAAGGGATACATTCGTTTAATAACTACGAATCGATCGTCTTTGTAGACGGGATAAAGTTTCAATTTAAAGCTCGTTCAATCCCGATCCAATTTAAACGAACATTGGTTGCGCGGGCGGGGATAACATTTACTTTAATCAAGTTCGCAACCTTGATATAAGTAAACAGGTCCAGTTTAATTCTACATTATAACACTGCAATGCATTATTTTGTTGCGGTAGGCAGGTGTGAGAGTTAGCACAAATTAAATCCTACCCGTACGCCTGCAGTATGATGTTAAATACAATAAGCGATTTATTTATACACCCGTACGAAAACACGCACTAGCTAGCTTAGTAAACAGGGGCGTCGGAAATCCAGTATTTTTTTCAGTTCAGCTTTGTTAATATTTAATCGTTTCTTGCGGACTTCCATGCCATTTTTTCCCTCCAATTGCTATGCCAATATGTATAATCGCAGGTATTTAGTAAATGCACTGCATATTTTTGTACTTAATTTGTATTTGGGCAAATTCATATGTATACTTGATAGTGAGAATGAACGGACACACTAAACTCCTATAGATAGACACCTCTATTCGACTTCAGTCACACAGTCAAGTGTATGTGTAGGCATGCACAGAAAAACTGGCTACATTTGAAGAAATTTTAAATGAGAAATTGTGACAAGAAATAGTCTTCGTATCCTGCAGATACCCGAGCATAAATTTGTAAACACACCGACACTGGTAACTGGGAGAACATCTATCCGCGAATGTTATTTTTTTACAAATATTTAGTATATCCTCCTAAAAATCAAGATACTGATTTAAATTACTTTCCATTAAAAATGCTTTTTTACTGGTGTTTAGCATTTAGTAAAAAAAAGTGTCAAAAGAAAATTCAGGTGTAACTGTAGAAACTTGTGATCGAATGTACAGGCGAAAATTGCATATAATGTATAAAGGCAGGCTGGATGTTCGATTTTACAAGGCATAGATCTGACATGTAACGTGTCCTTTTGCAATCAGTACTTCGATTCCAAATACGCGGGGGTAGTTTTTACGTTTTGCAACAAAATGTTTTTTGAATGTCAATGCGAAATCCATTAACCAATCAGAGCACTATCTCAAGAGCATTTCCAACTAATCACAGTAAATTGACATGGCTCCCACAGTACCGGAAGCATTGGTTCAAAAATCACGTTAAAAATCAAATGGACCGTAGTGATTCTCACTGTAACAAACGGCGATGAATTGTGAATTTCCAGACCTGTTACCTGTAGCATACTCTCATCACAGTTGAACAAACGAAAGATATGTGTGTATGTACTGAATATTAATTGTAGAATAGTATGTATGCGATAAAAATATTGTTCTGGAATTAATTTATGCCTTAAAATATTAATCAATTTCTGCTTGTATTATACAAAATGTCTGAATTAAATATTCTACAAATGGTCCTATTTATTTGCCACCGGTGATGTTTCCGGTGGTCTATTCAATCACAATAAAGGGCATAAAGAACAAATAATCCTTTTTGCGTATATTCTATTTTATTTGTGATCAGAATTCGTATTTCCCAAAATTTTCATATTGCTCATGATGGCGTAAGTCTTCCTGATATTATATTCTATGCAACCTAATTACCGACCTCCTTTCTATGTAATTAAAGATACAATAATCGAATTAGTTCTAAATAATTTGTGAGATTGCATAACCCGTCCTTTGGCATTGAAGCCTCTTGCCGAATTATTTATATGACATCGCATTTACTACTGATTTTATACACGTATGTGAACGAGATTGCACCTTATTGAATCAAGTTGTTAGTAAATACACGATATTATATATATATATATATATATATATATATATATATATATATATATATATAGTATTGATTCTTCACAATCAAGTGTTTCTTGTTTACTGGCCACACATCAGATACTACGCCCTATACTTACTATATATTTGGTCAAGCAATATGGGACAAGTGGACAGTAAAATCTCATATACGATTTCACATGCTAGCAGTAGAAAGTTAACTCCATACAAAGATTTCGACAATTGGACATCAAAACTAACTTACTATGTTCAAGATATATCTAGCCTGCATTTGGTATCAAAACGGTAGTTACCGATGCACAACACCGTTACAGGGCGCCAACACAGTGGACAACCAAATATCGCGCTTGTACCGGATACTAACAATGTTTTTTTGTTAAATATCAAGAATATACCTTGTATCAACATAACAGATTACGAGAGGAACTAAAATTCACGTCAGTTATCAATTTCCGTCGTAAGCATGACATCATTTGGTAAAATATCTTATTTGGTATATTTCTTTATTGTGGAGTGTTGCTGTAGTCATATTTGAGGCCGGGAACTCTTTAATAGTTCTATTTAAAGCAAACGTGAATACATGGGAATTTCTACGCAGAGGTGCAATAATTAATAAAAAGAATAATGAGAATGCTGGAAGAAGCAGCCGAGCCTCAGAAATAAATAATAAATGCAGAATTATTTTGAAAATTTGTTTTACTAGAGGGAGCGCTTTATACAAGCTCACTCATAAAAATAATTTTATTGAAATAAAGAAAGTATGTCTAATCACAATTACTAATCTGTATGACATGGAAGGGCTGGTTCTTTTTTTGGCCGTACAGATTAGTACCTTATCTACAATTTTAGGTGAAATTAAATCACGTCTAAATTTAAAAAAATATTCTGAACTCTGTTAGAATCCACATAAACAACCTGGTTCATTTATGCGAACATAATAATAGCGGCCGCGCTCAGGTTGCAGCAAACGCATCTCTGCCAAAGTTTACATCCGAATCTATCAGTTATTTTCTGCCTTTTTAAGAATTTAGGCTTATGCTTACCCATCTGGATGTGGAAAAGTCACTGACCAGTTTCGGCAGGCTTGAAGTCTAGTTGCAAGCGCAAGATTTCTCGTTTTAAACACCAAATGTAGGCATGGCCGTCCAGAAATTAGTGGACTGCACGGTGGCAGTCAAATTAGAATTGCAAATATACTTATCGTATGCGGAATTTAAACGGAGAGTATTTGGTAACTTCTGTGGCAGTTCTCTTGAGTTATTTTGTAAATTATACAGATTGCAACACTACCGGGTTGGCTTCCTGTGGATAAAATGATGCGTATTAAATAGAGGTTTTACAATTAAATCGAGTCTACGTCGAATTCGCAAAAGCATTAAGTTGCCTGCAATAGCTTGATTTCGCTTATCCAATAGGCAGGACTCAGAAGATAATGCGATCATTTTTATACTGCGCTACAGCCGAGGCAGTATTAATTCATTATAATTCGCATTGTTCACGATTATTTGTGAGCGGTTAAAGAACACTAGGTCGCCCATTCCTAGAGGGGGTGATTGTAGTTGGAAATTTTCTGCTCATAGCTAGTCTGCCAACCAAAAGTTTTGAGCACTATCTGCCCATATATCTGTGATTAAAGTTTTCATCTCCAGCCAAAACCTGCTTTTCGTATTTGGCCCGCTTGCTCTCCTCCCATTACCACCCATTTAACTGTACGTATAATTGCGTAGGTATACCAAATTCGAGGCTTCAAATGAAACGGGATGAGGGCTGTGTCTCATTAAATCCGGCAAGGATCATGCTACCATTCCCGAGTTGAGTCGTTTGTGTCCAACAGTATTCAAGCCAAAATTTTCCATGAATACTGGGAATTTATGCACAAAGTGTAGCAGTATAAGCTAGCCAATCATTTATTGTGTGAGTGGCGATATCAGTTCTGGACTCTAAAAGATATAGTGCTCTTCCGAACACGCCTAGTGGACTGGAATAAAGAATCCAGGCTTTACATAATTCAGCAATGGTAGCCATCACACCAATTTTAATGACACTACAAATAAGACCATTACAATTGAGCCCAAAGGAAAAATTTCGGTGCCTAAATTTAGCGTTACATCCTGCTGATTCATGAAGGGCACGGAAACTGTTGGCTTAAAAGCTGTCTCAATATGTAAAGACACCGGCAGCAGTGACCAATACGTCGTTTATTTTCCAGCAACGTCAATGTGATTCTCTAAGAAAATATCCCTTTCAAGGTTGGAACTGGGTCCACCATCGCAAGAACATGGATATACAAGTTTCTGAGTGAAATTTAAAAACAAATTTTCGGTTGCTCAGAATTATGAGTCTACGAAAGAGGTCCTGCAGAGAACCCTACAGTCTGCAAATAATCAAATGACCCACAAGGATGAAAAGTCTGGTAAAATTTGTCAAACATGATAATTTCGGTTAAAGTTAATTTTTGGAACCATTCAACAGATCGCCTTCTAGCAAAACAGTTGAATAATTTGAACCAACGTTTCGGTAAATTTCATATATTAATTATTAAACAAATTGATACCTACGAGAGCGAACATTGGTCTGCGCGGCGTCGGTGATGGCAATGAGTATAATCAAGGCTGCGGGCTTGATATAGAACTACCTTAGACCCATTAATTACTTACATATGCCAGTATGCACTAAGAATTGTATAGTGTAGAGAAGGCAATTCATCCAGTAGACCGCTCTCGTCCTTATTGGGAACTCATCAAGTACTGGCCAGAATTTGCCGCGGACAGGATACGAGCCTAGGGCACGTCTGCTTCGTAAGAATCAGCGTGCTCGAGACCACAGAGCTATCCATGTCCGCTACACTACGACTACGCAGCAATTCTCAGTTATAGACTGAGACTAATGTAGGCTGCCTGGGTAGTCAATTTTTCCTTTAGGTGGAGCTCATATGGCATCCATGTTTGATCGAATTATACTGTGGCTAGAATAAGACGACAGTGACAAACCACCAAGGGAATATAGTTCTCATTCAAAGTAACTGGTAGCCGTTACTCAAGAAAGGTTCGTGATGGTAGAAGCCGGCGTTCTAGAGCCATCCTCAGCTGTGTTTTGGACAATAGTGGTTTGCGCTACGGAAATGGATGGTTTATTCCGACTCGCGACTGATTTTCGGAAATTAAACGTGATGATTAAAACTAATCCATATCACATGTCAACCTTGCGCGGTCTATTTCTTCAGCTAGCAAGTGGCAAGTGGTTTGCAATGCTTGACCTAAAGCATAACTTTTGGCAAATTAGCGTCCGAACCTTTGTAAAATAGCGGTAAGGATACTCCAATTTCATTTCTTATTCACTCGGGTATTGTTTGTTCGAAAGAACTGACCGGAGATGTTTCATAGAATGATGGGCTCATTTGCGTTTGAATTATCCTGTATTGCAGCGTACTTTAACGACGTCATGATTTTTGGCAATAACCTCATTTCAATTGCTTGCTCAGCTGCAGAATATGCTGCAGTTGAATACTGTTTTTTTTGCGGAGAACTAATATATGTGCAACAATGTATTAGGTGTTGCGAACCTAGTAACAAATTAGTTCAGTTGTGACCACAATTGTTACCTCCACCCGCGCAAACAATTATTTTTTAATTTTATTGCCTATATAAATGTGTGTGGCAAAAGCTACAAACACCTAATGTTCGTGACTGCATAGAAATCGTGCAGCCGACATTTCCAGCCACGTAAAATGTATGCAAGACTACTAGAGGTGAGAGCCGCATATCTAATTTTGTTTTCCATATATTTTCAATGCGGTTTGATCATCACTAGTCAGTTTGCCATCGTACTCTGATAATGATCATGGAAGGTCGAAACGCGTCAGTGCGTTGGGACTCGCGGTAGTTTTGTTTTTCGACGAATGGTTAAAAAATGGGATTGGTGTTTACTTCAAGCTCGCAAACTTGATTTAAAAAAAGAAAAGACAGCATAAACGGAAAGTATAATCTCATGCACATTCATTTCGTGCTTACTGGCGACTCATCAGTAGGAGCCGGTATTAAACCATTCAACCATTGTATATTTGATTGAGGAATGTGGGATAATATGACGGTACCGTCCTATTGCTGTCTAATACGGCAGTATGGCGAATTTATTTCAATAATGAAAAGTTACAGAGAGCTCGATATTTGCAGTTCCTGGGCCAGTCAGTATCAGCTGATAGGTGTATGCCATTAAATCTTATCAAGAATTATCCATTGCCCACCAATAAAAAACAATTGCGCCAGTTTATTGAAATTGCGAATTACTATAGACCATATCTCACGGGGAAGGTGGTTACTCAACAACCTATTTCTAAGCTAACTAGTGCTAAAAAAACTGTTTCGATCGACGGAGGAGGCCTTAGCAGCATATATTCAATATAAGCAAGAATTGATTGACGCCATTATTGTGACTTTTCCTGTGAGAAGTATGTTACTTGTGAAAGACGACTCAGACATAGGCGCAGTTTTACAAACATACAGACGCTCGGCACAATATATAATTGGCACGCTGCCAAAAGTTGAGCTGATTTATAGTCACCGAAAACATATTAATAGCGGTAGAGCGAGCTCTATTAAATTTTATGTATTTTGTCAACGGTGGGTATATAGATATCTTCACCGATCATATAGCACTAATGCATTAATAGTCCATCCCCTCCTCAACGTGGTACGACGGTGTCAACCATGTCTCGATGGTCGATCGTACATGGGCTAACGGGGCTATGGCGGTGGTGTCACCAGGGCGTGGTGGATTTCCGACCGGCAATCGGATCTCCTATAAAATACCACATGAGCCCGACGACGGCACCATGACTCGGCGTGTGTTCCCCGCCACAAAAGGGTTCAACAGCCACAGGATTACATGGACTCCTGGACAGTACCACGTACTTCCGAATGGCGAATGAGCTCTCAACAGCCACCGGCAACCATGCAACTTACTGCTGCCTTGCAGACTGCGCTTGGATGTGCAAAGGCTAGAGGTGCGTCCTCGATCAAAAAGCCGAGTGGTGAGGGGACACCACTTGTACCAAATTCCCAAGAAACTCCATGAATATAAATGGAGCCGGCTTATCCTCCAAAAGGAGTCAGCCGCAGTAAACAACAGTAAACAACATTAATAGTCACCATGTATTTAAAAAATATAGAACTTTGAGCTGTTCAAGAGCTCGAGAAAAACGATGTAATACTTCACAGTTGAGCCAGTATCGAGAATGCTGAAGCTGTTATGCTTAGTAGCATTTATACTGTTCGGGTATCGCCACTTATCAAGATTTCCTCAAAACAGAGAAATGGTGTCATATGCGAAGACGTTATCAGGCAGCTACAAATCGGTATACCGGTGTATGTACCATATACAGCTCTGACTATTCAAAATAATCTGTTGGTGCAGATAGATTGAAAAATGGTACAATTGTTTGTGTCGTAGTCCATATAAGCATTAATGATTGCTATTTGGTATGAAACACTAACAAATTTCAATGCCTTACGTCTCATCAAAACATCGCATTTGCGAGTGTATTGGTTCTGCAGGTCGCAAGATATAGCTACTTTAAACAGAGCATTACTTGTCAGCGTTGTAAGCAACGAAAAAGGAGCAAAACTCACTCCAATTTAATTCAGTGCCACTGCAGGAAAACAATTTTTTGCCTATAAACCTTGTGGGTTCGTTGCTTCTGGAGTGGAGCCAGTTAGCCTAATAGTCGGCATGTTCACACGGTTTTTCGAGTTTTTAACGTTAAAGCTAACCACAACGGAGAAGAGTATATGCTGCTTAAAAGAGCACTGGCTCTGTCGATATGGGACACAAAATTTATTGTTACCTACCAATTTGCACTGTTCGAATTGAAGGATGATTTTCATTGGTGCAAGAACATTAACATAAATCATTCCCGGGCTGTCATTTATCAACCTCAGACTAAAGCAATGGCTGATAAAGTGCACAATTTGATGGAAGAGGTTTTGCAATGTTGGCTCCATGGACCTGATGAGACAAATCAGGTTTGGTCCAACCCGCCATTCGATTTATAATATTAACAGTTACAAGTTTTGCTACGGAAACCATGGTCTATGGAGGACAGATACGATTGTTAGGTGAACCCGAAATTTCAGGACCGCACGGGTACTGGAACGCATACAACAGATAACTCAGATCGTGTTAGACATCTAGCAGCAGGGATGACGTTAATACATACAAATTTCCGCACGGCAAATAATCTGGAGTATGCTGAAAACAGAAGCCGAGCATAAAAAGTTAATAATAGATAAAGAATTATTTTGCAAATTAATTTTACTAAAGTGGCGCACATTATACGAACGAACTCTTACAAATGATATGAATGAAATGAAGAACGGGTGCTTCTGTTGATTATTTTGAAGAGCTGCTTCAGATTCTGTCAGAATTGGCGAATAATTTAACCGCAGTGTAAAGGTTAACAAAAAACACGTCTAGATGAAACAATAATTGTGAACTGTTAGTGAACATGCATAACAACCCAAAGCACAAGAAGAATATCATACGGAGAGATAATATTTATTGAATTGTATATTAGGTATTGCCTATCTAGTAACAGATGAGATAAAATAGCACCAGAAGGATATACAAGAGTCAGCATGAAAAAAGGTATATTCTTATGTACAAACGTATTTCTGAATTACTAGCGACACACCAGCTGGAGCCATGAAAACGCTCAATACCCAATATAACTTTGATCTAAGAATTTTGGACAGTTGAACGAAAAATCTTCTTTACGAACGTATATTCAAACAGTAATGGAGTCAACTTCATATAAATTCATCAGCATTGGGAGTTCACAGCCAACTCACTATATATAATATATCTGTATCTAGTACCAACACAGTGGTTTTCTACATAAGCTCAATTTCATCTAAACTGTTATTTTTAACAAATTCTAAACTCTTTTTGCTCGAGAAGAATTGGATGTAGTTTTTAATTTTCATGAAATTTAGCCTATCTTGAAAATTATTACGTTGGTATATTAACAGGCTTGGTATATAGTACATAGTAGAATATTGTATCGTCCAACTGTCTTACAGTTTATTGAATATAGTATGTAGTTCCATTTCCTACTTTTGATTCGCCTGTAAGCATGAAACAGGTGTGCACATGAGATTATGCCTCTTGATCATGCTGTCTTGATTATATCCTCTTGGTCCTATTTTAACTTAATTGTTACTAAACATGTGATTTCTGATACGCAACGTAATACATTAAATATTTGTTGCTGCATACAATTAATATGTACGCAGTTGTGTATTATGTATTTCGTATCTAGGAACGAATTAGTTAAAAATAGAAGCAGAAAGCTATACCCAAGTCTGCATGTACGAAAGTTATAATCTCAGGCATATATGCGTTTCGTGCTTGCCGGCGACTCATCACTAGAAGCCGGTACTACGCATTGTACCCACTATACAATTATTATAGAAACGTGAGACAGTTGTAACACTCAATCTCTTATGCGGATATGTTTTCAAGCAGTAATTGGATTAACTTCATATAAAGTTTTCGGCAAAGCGACTTCAAAGCCATCCCAATATATGTATTATCCACGAAGCCTTGAAGAATATCAGCACAATCGTTATCAAGAAACCAAACATGTACAGGGTACCAACACAATTGGTTACCAAATACTAGGCCTGTACCTGGTAACTACATAATGGTCTTCGAAATGGGTAAAAATTTTCCCAATATTAAAAAAAATTAAAACTAATTATCAAAAAATGTTACTTCAAAAATCTATACACTCTACACTTGATCGACATCAATTATAAAATTTCAAGGTAATCATTACATCATTCAATTAAATATATAATATCTGTATACTGTTTTTGATGGAGAACTAATATCTATGCAGTTGTGTATTAAGAAATGCCAACCTAGTGACAAATTTGGTCAAACCTGCGCAATCAATGATTCTTTAAATCAAGTTTGCGAGCTTGAAGTAAACACCAACCCCAATCAATGATTGTTTAATTGTATTACATAAATATATATGTGGAGAAAGCTGCAAACAATTAATGTTTGTGACTGCATAGTCACAAGTGCAATGTGTATAAGTCTACGGGAAGTGAGAGCCGCATATCTAATTTTGCTTTCCATATATATATATATATATATATATATATATATATATATATATATATATATATATATATATATATATATATGGATTGCGGTTTGATCCTCGCTAGTCAGTTTGCCGTCGTTCTCTGATGATAATCATGGAAGGTCGAAACACGTCAGTACGTGTGACTGGCGGTAGTTTTACTATGTTGTTCGCGGACTGGTTAAGCACAATGGGATTAGTGTTTACTTCAAGCTCGCAAACTTGATCTGAATGATTGTAACCACCATCCGCTCCGTCAGAAATTAGTTAATCGCAGTCTAGTGTTATTTTTTTTTCTTTTCTTTTATATAGCAGTGATAGGTTAACGTTAGATGCTCTCAATTTTACCCGACAACTTATTTCAATTGTAATTAATTTGTTCTTGCATGTTATTATAAACTGGTTAATTGGATGTGTGGTTGTATTTGTGAGCTGTATTAGTTGCGTCTTACGCATCACTTGGTTTTCTGTAATGATTTAATATAATGAAATTTAATCTCATTTGCCCTTCTAAACTTACTAGCTAAGTTAAGTGATATTTCAGTCAATTTGAGATCTAACAAAAAGCCAATGGCATTTTATAACTGGTTGCTCAATTCTGTTTTTTTTTAATTAAGCATAAATATATTATGTATTTGTCATTCAAAATTAATAATTTGTTACCCGAATTAATCACATAACTCTAGCTTGCCGTTAATAACAAACTTTAACTGTTATCCTGTAATTTTAACAGCTAATTTAAACCTAAATTTATTGTTATCGCTTTGGTAAGTAGAACAGCGTGAATGTAGCTCCTGAAGGGTCAAGTTAGCCGTATTACGACAGAATATCGTTCACGTTGTTCCGTGTGCTATCCAATATATCCTAAAAAAAGCCATGACGTCCACTAGGAGTATTGTATTCTCAGTGCTTAAAATAGCATACTCAGAAGCAGACGAAGGCATTTTATAGCCATGAACGCGGAAAATTTTGTCCAGTACGTGATGAGTTTCCAGTAAGGACGAAACCGATCTACGAAATGAGTTATCTTTTCTCCAATGTATAATGCTTAGCTTATTCTGACAAATGTATATATATTTTTTATATATATATATTTTTATATATATTTTTCACACTCTCTTTGTTCACATATTTCTATCTTGTTTTGCTTTCCAATTTAAATATAAAGATATGTTCATGAGCAGATATTTGAGAAGACCATGAGAAAGAAAATTTTCTTATATCTGATAAAATTTGTTTTTGTTTTTGCACACAGGAAGGGTACAATGAATTTTATTAAAGCTCGCATTCCAAAAGAATATATATATATATATATATATATATATATATATATATGGACTGGTGTTTATATCAGGATCACAATCTTGATTTAAATAATTTTATTCAATTTTGAACTCAATAATTTCTATCAATATCTGTGCAATAAATATAGATACAGGGCAGATGTAGTGAAAGCTTAGATGCGACTATGCACATTCGTTTCGTGCTTACTGGCGACTCATCAGTAGGAGTCGGTATTACGCCCTTTAACCACTATATATTTGCTGCCTTTGGTTTATACTTCTGGTAACAACTGAACTAATTTGTTCCACATTCTTCGACCAAATATATGGTGGTTAAAGGGCGTAATAACGGCTCCTACTGATGAGTCGCCCGTAAGCACGAAACAGAATGTGCATGAGATTATACTTTCCGTTCATGCTGCCTTTGGTTTATCCTTCTGGTCACAACTGAACTAATTTGTTACTAGGTTCGCAACACCTAATACATACTTGCATAGATATTAGTTCTTCGCAATAAACAGTATTTAAAGGTAGGCAGATGTCAGAATTCATGCATTTCGGAGCATATCTTACTTCCAAATGAAGGTTGTCGTTATTCAACACGGACTAAAATATTCATTTTGGTAAAATCAAACGCACAGATAGTTGACTTTCATGCAGAAAATTTTTATAACTGCTACTCGCTATGGAAGTTATTGCTGAAAAGAGACATTATCTTATACTTATTATTATAATCAAGGTTGCGGTCTTGATATAAACACCTGACCCATTAATTACTTACATATGTCAGTATAAACTAAGAATTGTATAGTGTAGAAAAGGCAATTCACTATACAATTCTTAGTTTATACTGACATATGTAAGTAATTAATGGGTCAGGTGTTTATATCAAGACCGCAACCTTGATTATAATAATTGTTATCACCACCCGGGCAACCAATGTTCGTTTAATTATCTTATACTGTGTGTTTCAAAGGGTTTCATGTATTAGTAATTAAAAAGGAACCTTGCTAAAACCACGCTAATTTTTGTGAAACTTTAAAAGAAATAATAGAAAGTACCAAAATGTTGGTACCCTTTATATATATTGTGAGTTGCCGTTGAAGTCGTATTGTCGAAATTAGCTTTACTACGTTCCTCACTCAAATATAAAATAGCAATAGAGCATAAAACTGGCTCCTACTGACTGAATCGCCAGTAAGGACGAAACGAATGTGCACGAGATTACACTTTCCGTTCATGCTGTCTTTGGTTTATTCTTCTGGTCATATTTGAAGTAATCTGTTACTAGGTGTGCAATACCTAATACGCAATGGCATATATATCAGTTTTCCGCCACAAACATTATCTAGCTGTAATAAGGATTGTTGCTAGGTTGTTCACAATTCACTTATCCATGTTTTTTGCATTTCATCCTATTACTTCGAATTCCTTTATCGATTATCTTCCTAGGTCGATAAAACATCGCACAAAATATAGACAAATGGGAAACGCAATTTAAGTAACGTCATTTATACTAACGCCGTATGAAATCTGAAAACCGTAGTCAGAAATGAATGCGTTCAAACTAAATTTCTTACGAGCTTTAGTATTTTTCTACATATTTGGTGCAACGAAATTTCGACGGACGTAAGAACTCAGCGATTTACTATCTAAACAGGTAGAAAGAAAAAGCGCTCAACTGTCTTGAAAAGTTTTTACCAAAAACAGGGATAATATAATTGTGCAACATGCTGTTATGAAAAAAATATTGACTGGAATTTGGGCTACAGAATAAAAATGCGGTTTCTAGCATAACTTGGTAGCCTTTTACGTTAGACTTATAGAAATTACTGAAATAAAGATGTATAAATTTCGACAAAAGCATTATAACTTGTATAATTTTTGTTGGTTGCATGCGGGTCTCTATCGATGTGTAGTCAATAAAAATGTCACACATTCGTCAACGGAATTACATCTATCGCACATGCTTACTATGAACGATATTTTGCTTTTAAGCACTTTACCTGATACATTCATGCGTTTTTGGGAATTCGTCACAACCGAGAATTTAAGCAGTGTGTTACTCAGGATTTCAATTGTCTACGTATCGATCTCGACCGCTAATATGAGTATAGTTCAGCTATTCTCTAAAGTTAATTTGGCTTTAATGGCTAATATCGCGTAGCTCAAGCAAGTAATGCTTAGGATTTCCAGGAATAAAGCCGAGGTCTGCTTATTAGGTCTGCATTTCTAGAAAATTATCACTATGACGTCTTTTGTTTTCCTTGTTTTAATTGTTCCGGCCGATATGTAAACGTTGCAATTTTTTGTTCTTTTAAATGTTGCTTTTTGTTCGACAAATGTGTTAATAAAGGAAGGGAATCGTGGTATGAACATAGATACAAGGAGAATTTAACAAATTAACGGCTGAAAACAACATGCAACAGCACACATATATATATATTTGAATACACAAAACAACATTAATTTTACCACTGCCGAGGAAACGACACTCGACCAAATTACTATCTAAGGAGTGCACAAACACATCCACATACACACTCACAGACACAACGACGTACAGGCATTAACGGACATCAGTTTGGAGTTATGGAATTACCCGTCGTGTCCAGGACATACAACTCAATGTATGAAACTAACAAATTGGTTAAAAATATTAAGGTATTTTAATTCTCTAAACCATATTCTGTTTTGTTTCCATTATCGTTTTCTCTAATATCGTATCACATGTCCCTGTGTCTAGCGCTGTGTACTTTCTCAATCTGGTCCATGGAAAAATGGTTCTTACCTTTACGCATTTTTTAGCGTTTCAACGCGAAAGTGTTTTGCGTACACGTTAATGTGATACAGATGAACAGTAGCAAAACTACAACTAGGGCAGGTAAATAAGTTGGTGGGTCGATTAAGAATATTTGAATGTAAAATAATTATATATATATATATATATATATATATATATATATATATATATATATATATATATATATACGAATAGAACGGTTTACTATTCAATAAACATTTAAAATCTAACTGCAAAACTGTGAAAGTGGATATTGTCTAAATACAAATTAAGTTAATCCACCGACTTGTTAATAGGCCTTCCATACCAATTATGTAGAATAAACCACTATATAAATCCATTGGATTTTGCGTCTATCAGTTAGTCGCAGACAAGATTCAGATCAATGGAAGTCTGAAATTTAATTCATTGACTCAATTTCGCTCAACATTCCCTAGCTAAAACATCACTTCCTTCATAACTATGGTGCACATTTTTAAACGATTAGAGACATTATAAACAATTAAAAACCTGCATACTCATATTCATATCCATACATCTATCTATTCATCAACCTATCCACCGACCCATCCATCAACTCAAACACCCACCACAACCAACCTAACCATCTCATCGATCCAACTATCTCTATCTATCCATCCATCCATCTACCTATCGATCTGCTTTTCTGCTATCTATATACTTATCAATCTATCTTTCTGTATATCTAAAGATCTGTCTGTCTATCTATATGACTATCTTCTTAGCTGTCTACTTGTCTATTTATCCATATGTTCAACCATCCATTGATATGTCTATCTAAATCTCTGTCAGTCCGTCTGTATGTTTGTTTATTTATCTATTTTTTTATAAGTGTATCTATCTATTGTATTACTCTTCTGTAACATTGTGTATATTGCAATTTTTGTCTAATTGTTATCTCCTGTATTTCAACATGTACCTTTACTTCTATTTGTCCATTTATTAATCTGCATTTCTACCTACCAAAATTCCAGTATTATTAATTCATCCAATGTTTTTTTACTTACTCATAACTTGCATGCGTTTACTCTCATTTCTAGTCTATGTCTTAGTGTTTCTTTAGTTAACCTTGCGAAGGCACGCATTTTAGAATATTAACACGTGTGTCCAATAAGACTTATTTCAGCTGAAATCAACAAAATATTCATCTGTCTTCAATTAAATGCGCCTTTAATATGGTACCACACATCGTGCGCCCGTTAATGCTTGATTATGGACTGATGTGTATATAGCTGTGTGTATTGAATGCAAAACAGTGTAATTCTCCAGATGCTTTATATATATATATATATATATATATATATATATATATATATATATATATATATATATGTACATGTGTGTGTTTCATCAAAATATTGTTTATGCATGATATAGCCTTGCACTGTAAATTCCGCTTTTTTATTCCTTCTGTACATTTGCACTATCCTCATATAATGGTCCATAGGAGCGTTTTTCTGGGTATTAAATACGAAAACATCATCAAAATATTGAGGTAATCTGTCAAGACTAAAAAAGAATCAACATTTTCACACAAAACAGAAATTACTTTACGAAACCAACAATTAGAAAACTGATCCACTGGCGTGCCTAGCACACCTATATGTAGCGCAAATATGTTTTTATGGCCACTGTGACTAGATTGGCTACCTGTGATATGAAAAATTGATCAATCCAAGTTTTAATTTCTGGTGACCTTCCGTTGTTTTGACGCTTCATTGTCAACAGAGAGTTCTGGCAAGATTTATTTCACCATTTGGTGAATAAAAAACTTTTTCACCCAACCGAAATTTGTTTGTGTCTATTGCATAATTTAAATTTCCACTAGAGAATATTCACTAGGAAACATTATTAAAGCGCAATCTCTATGTGGTGTTGGTCAAACTTTTATTTTTATACTAACAAGTGCATCTGTTTTTAGCCTGATAATTTGTCATCGTTTAAGCTAGAACAATTCTGTGACCTGTGAAATACTATAGCATTCGTGTTGCTAGGTCCTTATTTACCCAGTAATACAGTTGAATGTGAGTGGAGTACTATTGAATTTAATTTTGTAGACGTTCAACAGCATAGATGGCCACAACATTTGAAAATTGTAAAAACACATCGCATTCTGCAGACTACTGTCTAGAGCTCGCCATTAGGCAAGATTCAACTACACGAAGAGACAAAAACTCTTTAGGCACATGTGCTAGTGAAGCAGTTGCACTGCCTGTTTATCGTATGCTGGAGTCACAGCTGCATAACATTATGAAGAAACAGGAGAGTAAGGAGACAAAAGATTCAGTGCAATGCAATATCCATCCTAGTAATAATGAGGCCAGTACGTGTGCTCGTATAAATGGTTTCACTACTGCACAAGATGTTGTCTCTCAAGACCGGATCTACCGGGAAAGTAAGAGTACCTCGCCTTGCTTTCAATCACCTACCTCGCTATCTGGTAAAAGCGAAAGTATAAACGATTCTAAAGATGAGCAGCCTAATGACGGCGATTTAACACTTGAAAACTTTCAGTCAATTGTAGCAAATTTTAGCAATTCTATTGAGCAAGAGAATGAGCGCGTAGCTGTAATCCAAACTGAAGGTGATGAACACGAAGAAAAACAACAAAGACAGCAACAACTAACGGCTTATTGGCCTCATCAAAAGAAGCGAGACTTAAAGAGCCGAGCTGTCGACAAATGTATTTCTTCTTTATCAATTTTGACAAACCAGGGCGATTTAAAATTGATCGGTTCCCACGTAGAGTCGAGCAGAGAATTGCATTCACCTCGATGGACGAATGAACACCGTGAAGAGCCAGCCAGAAAACAAGCAAGGTTGAACTTGACACGAACAGCTAATTCCTTATTTAAACAAGGATATGATGAAATGCTAATTCGCACTGACTCTACTCACCAAGTTGAACAGGTGAGCATTTTCGGAACTAGCACCCATCCTCTAAAATCTGAAGTCAATTTATCATCTTTTGAAGTAAGTGAAAACCACTTTTCTGGTGCTACACAAAGAATTCAGTATAAAGGGAACGATCGAACACCGCCAAGTTTTACTTCGAGTGGAGAAATGTCTAATAATCGTGTAGCTAAATTTAACCAGAATTCACTAAATTATGTCGATAGCGTATCACCGGAGGGTGTAGGCTTGGATAAAAACCTGTATGAGGGGAATTGTAATGCCAACGAGACGAGTTTAGCACATTTCGTGAACGTTAGACTGTTTCCTCCGTTTTCGAAAGCACAAAAAGAGTACTTCAATAAGGAATTCGTAAATTACAATGAAGAAGGAAGTGAAAGTTCAAATAAAGATAATTTACGAACCAATTCAAAGATTTTAGATGTAAACGACTTCGGATTTTTGAAATCTGACTTTACAAATCAAACTTTCGTGCAGGAAAACTTTACTGAACATGCCAGTGTGTTGCAAGGCGTTGAAAACAGAATGCAACCTTTAAAGCCCTGTTCAGAGACCAACGAACTAGAAACAGTGGGTCCTGGTGCAAATTCTATCACTAAGCACGCTTTCCGGAATGAAGAAGGAGAAATGGCATACTTAAATGGAAACAATCATGAAAACTTCGTGCAAAACGTTGCTGAAATCAATAAAAGTGATTTGAAGAAACACACCGGAAATAATTTAATCATTGAAAAAATGACCTCTCCAAAGTCAGTTGAGGTAAGCTTCGACAAAGAAATTGAAATTGGAAAAACAAAAGAACGTGGGTTAAAAGAAAAAGGAGAAGGAAACAAATGTCGAAATCTTGAAGATGATAGTAAATCACAAATTAGCGACAAAAACATCAAAAGCAAAATCGCATTTGTCCGTGAAAGTGGTGCTCATTTATTTTCAGACGACAAAGAAACACGAATGATCTGGCACAACAAAGCTAAACCAGATGATTTAGACTGTCATTTGGCAGATCCTGGTAAGTAAATACTTTTAAATAGAAATGTTTTGCGTGACGAGTAGATTATTCCTTACCTGATCATTGTGGTGCGAATCAAGTATAAGGTAATTCGTCCTTTTCTTCCGAAGGCTACAACATCGTTCATACTAACCACTGGAAATGAGGTGCGATCCAATCTTTGTTGACTGGCAACGTTTCGGGGCCGACTTTCCGGCTCCATTATCAGGCCACTATACACAGCACAATACTCACAATTGCAGATTTAAGCAAATATGATCCACATTTGCTTAATTTGCACGATGTTGAAAGGGACGAATACGCACCCAGCCTGATCGATAACAAGACAATTGCGTACTTGGAAATGGGGATCAATCGGATTTTCGCGAAACTGATAGTGCAAATCGCGGCCTTACAACTTACGAAGCTAGCACGCCGTAAATTTTCAAAGGATATAAGTATAAGGTAAGTAATTACTATTTTTTACATCAAGTTTGCGAGCTTGAAATAAACACCAATAACAGTGTCTTTAACCAGTCGAAAAACATAGCAAAACTACCGTCAGTCAGATGTGCGTAGTGGTTTTGCTATGTTGCGCGACTGACTTAAATAGTTGCTATCACTACCCGTGCAATTAATGATTTTTTAAGAAGAATTACTGTGAAAATATTGTTTGTTGCGGAGAACTAATATATATATATATATATATATATATATATATATATATATACATGCATGCAATTGTGTATGAAATGTTGCGCACCTAGTAACAAATATGATCAAATAGGACCGGAAGGATATCCCAAATTCAGCATGAACGAAAGGTCCCACATTACTTGACCAAATATATAATTAGTATAGGGAGTATAATCGGTTCTTATTGATGAGTCGCCAGTAAGCACGAGGTTCATGTGTACATGCGACTATTCGTTTTGTTTATGTTGACTTTGGCTTATCCTTCTCGTTCTATTTGAACTAATTTTTTACTAGGCACATAGCACATAAATTAAAATGTAATTACTTTTAATTGCTTTTAAATTTAAAAATATAATTTTCATTATTCTTTGTTGACAGAAAGAAAGCAGTTAGTTAATCCTTTTAAAAGTCAATTTTTAATAACTATAAAATGTAATTTATAAAGTTAATTTTCCAATTCAGTTTTCAATTCAATGAAAGAGTCAAAAATACTGCTTACTTGCCTCGTATTTGACATCCTAGGTAATCATGCTATTGTAGAAACAATTGTCATTTAGTTGTGGTACTGCGTAAGAAATTGTTATAAATCTCAATAAAAGACTACTGCCATCATTTTATTATCACAAAAGATGTTAGACCCGTCTATTTCTACAGTATCAAATGCGCATTTCACCTTTAAAAAAACCTGAAAAATTATAAATTGATTTCGCATATTTCCATAATTCAAACATTGAATTATCAGTATAGAAATCCTAAATCTCTTTTTATTTACTCGTGACCTTATTTACTCTTTGCAGAATAACTAAAGTCCTGGTAAAAGGTTCCAAAATGGCATTCGAAAAATGTTTCATACAATCAGTTTTTGAGAAATCCGTCGACCATTCAAGTTTTTCTGCTTGCAAAATACAAAAAATAACCTACCAAAACGAATATATTTCTTGAATAGTTGCGCAGTGCGAGCTTCAAGTTTTTGACTCTCCACGTCTTGCGTTCGCGGACTGTCGCTTTGCACGATCAGTTTCTCAAAGTTCCGATGGATCCCCATTTCCAAATACGCATCGAGTTTGTTTTCGTATTGGTTAGGCGCGGATTCGCCCCTTTCATCCGAAAGCTTGAACATCGTGCATACTATGCATTGGAAATGTATTGCGAAGATAAGCTTGTACCTCATTTCCAGTGGTTAGTGTGAACTATGTGGAAACTTTCGGATTTGAATTAAAAACCGAGCTTTGTCCGCGGCAAATTCTGGCCAGTACGTGGTGAGTTCCCAATAAGGACGAAATCGGTCTTCTGGACGAATTTCCTTTTCTACACTATAAAATTATAAGTTTATACTAACAAATGTATTGACTTAATGCGTCAGGTGTTCATATTAAGATTGCAACCTTGATTATGCTAATTTGTAACTATTTGATTAAAATGAGTTTGTGAGATTGGGATAAACACCAATATCATTGTATATAACCAGTCGCACAGAATAGAAAAAAATGAGTACTTTATACATTAACAATCGTGTTTGGGGCTTCTATGATCACCATTAGTCCACACGTATAGCTAACTATCGAGGAATAAATGACAGTGTACATAAAATGTCTTGAAAGGCACAAATTCGGCTCTCGTCACTAGCAGCTTGGCATAAGTTGTACTTGAATCGAGCTGATTGAAGTCGAAATTAGAGGCAGGTAAACCGCATGGGGGAATACTCAGAATGATAGCCATGATTTTGAATTTCAATAGCTTATACATATATTACAGCACGATCGCGTTTAGTCAGTATTCAGTAGTGCTATAATGATGATTAAAACAAGGTAGTACTGAAATTGACAGTAATTTGATTAAATAAAAAATGAGATTGGTGTCTATTTCAAATCAACAAACTGAGTTTAAATAACTTTCATTACAGACTATGCAATCAATGATAATTTAAATGAATAATTGTATAGTATTGTTAAACAGCCAGTTAGATTCGTCCCATTTTGATTAAATTATTTATATTTTACTTCAGCCTTTCCATTGTTTCGCTTTCAAATAATGTGCTGTCATTAACACCATAATCGGTAAATTCCGAATAATTAATGAAATCATAGTTATGATCTTGATACAAATACTTGTCCCATTATGTACATATGTATGTTGGTATAAACTAAACGTCGTACAATGTAGACAAGTCATTTCATTCAGTGGACTTTTTTCGTCTTTATTACGAACTCTACGTACTGTCAAGAGTATGCCGCGAGCAGGGCTCGAACCGGGGATTGTCTGCTTCGGAATCTGTTGTTGTAACCATTGAGTAACCCTGCCACATACTAAACTCACTTATCAGTCATGTACTAACTAATTCTTCTTGGTTAACCTCTCCTTTATTTGGAACCCATATAGCATAAATTTAGTAAAAAAATTCCGACGAAACCTAGTCCTTAATCTGTCATTATGGAACAAATACCACGCTACATGTGGATGTGGTACTTAATAAAACATTTATATTTTTTAATGAACATTGGTGATAACAATTCCTTTAATTAAGGCTGTGATCTTGATATAAAGACCTGTCCAATTATGAATGATGTCGTTGATTTTGGCAGGCACTCATATATATATATATATATATATATATATATATATATATATATATATATATATATAAATATATATATATATATATAGGTATAAATTAATCATTGCCCAAGGTAGCCAAGTCAATTCATCTAGTTGACCGACTTCGTTCTTATTGAGAACTCTTCAAATACTGTCTATAATTTTTCACTGGCGGGACATGAACCTGAGTACATTGGCTTCGCTTTCTGCAACTCTATCCTCTGCGCTACTGATGCCGCATAATACACGAAATTTACATTTTTTATATAGACTTGTGATTTTGGTTATCAGTTTCTTCAGACCAAGTCTATTTGGCATCCGTTTCGACCTAAAGTTCCAACTAGCTACCCCCAATTTGTCATTTTAGAACCGACACCATGCCACCTGATGATTTGATGTATTTATATTCATATTTATTTGAAAACGGGAAAGAAAAACAATACGTGTTCTTCTTTAAATCAAGTTTGCTAGCTAGAAGTAAACACCAATCCCATTGTATTTAACCAGTCGTCGAACAACATAACAAAACTACCGCCAGCCGCAACGCACTGACGCGCTCGACCTTCCTTGATCATCATCAGAGTACGACGGCAAACTGACTATCGAGGATCAAACTGCAGTGAATATACATGGAAATCAATTTCACTGCGGTTTGATCCTCGATAGTCAGTTTGCCGTCGTACTCTGTTGATGATCAAGGAAGGTCGAAACGCGTCAGTGCGTTGCGGCTGGCGTTAGTTTTGTTATGTTGTTCGACGACTGGTTAAATACAATGGGATTGGTGTTTACTTCAAGCTCGCAAACTTGATTTAAAGAATTGTTACCACCACCCGCGCAAATAATTATTGTTAAATACGTGTTCTTGATTGCCAATAAGGATGTGTTTTTATGGATCAAACTATTTATGCGATTAGATAGTTTATTGCGACCCATCTGTCAAATTTCATAAATAATTTCTTCTTCGGTTAATTTATTTTAACTATTTAGCCTACTTTAGACCGCAACTAAGTATCTCCAAGTGCCTTTAATGTACAATATCGTTTCGACGGGCGGCATTGTGGCCTGAAAGCATCTCTTAACTTTAAAAAAATCACTGTTATGTCACTTTGTGCGTTTTAAAAATTCGAAGCATCGCAGGTAGCTGGTCTAAATTTGCGAAAGAATCAATACATCACGAATAAGTCTAAACATACAATTACCACATGTGTTCCTTGTCAAATAATTTGTGTTACGGTAGCAACTTCTAAGATTATAAACAACCACCACTTGAAAAATTAATTGTCCCAGTCATGCGCTGTAGGCGAGTAAATCCTCTTGCTGATTTCACTGTTCCTTTTAAAGACACGCGGCGATAGGAGACCACAGGGAGCTTTATAATTGATTTAATTATTATTATTATTATTTATTTTCAGCATATTTAAATAATTATGTTAGATTAAGTTTGAAAACCGGGGATAACCACCAGTCAAATTTCATATGACCAGTCCCAAAACAAGTGTTTCTTTAACTCCAGTTTGCGGACTCGAAATAAAATTGAATACCAAATCTTTAACATAGCGCAGAGTAAATGAAATCTCCTGCTCATTTTATGTGCCTAAGCACTTCATACGTCTATCAGTGCACCAAATATGCCTATCTGGGAGCAAAAAAGTATTTGACCTCTAGAAAACACCATTCAACAACTAAGCTATGGCTATAAACCTCTCCTTACCCCGGTAGTTTTATATAATTTGTGATTGTCTAGAAATGGGTTTGGCTTGGACGACACCCACGAGTGAAACATTTATGTGCATGCTGGAAAATATAACTCTGAACTATTGAGTAAAGTTAAATTCTACATCCGTTAAGTTGACGATATATTTTCAGTCTGGGGGTAGCAATGTGAATGAGAGATATCACAAGGAACAAACTGAAGGAAGGGCTTACCAAAAAACTTAAGCCAGCACACAATTGAAATTGGTGTGTAGAGTGCGGCAGGGTGGCGCAATGGATAGAATCAAAGGTACTGAATCCAACATGTCCAGGTTCAAGTCCCATCCGCTGAAAATATTGGACAGTACTTGAAGAGTTCCCAATGAGTAAGAAACCGGAATATTGGAGGTATTGCACTTTCTACTTTAGATTATACTTAGCTTTTTATTGATAAAAATATATTTGCTAAAAAATTTTGCTATAAATCCTTACTTCAGAGGTTTAAGGGCGGTAGTTCTATATATATTTTATCCTTATAACTTAAACATTACATAGGATAGCAAATTCAATTTATCAAGTAGACCAAGTGTGTTCTTATTGGACACTAATCTTGATGAATTTCTTTGTTGGTAGTGTAATATATATATATATATATATATATATATATATATATATATATAAATCTTCGTACAATGATTTAAGAATATGCACGAGTAGTATTTGTACAGATTCTCAAATTATAGACTTGTTTTATAGATACGTGTCTTTTTTGCATTTAATGTTTTCATGAGGCTTGACATAATCTTTAATAGATTATAATATTTTTGTTATATTCTTTTATGATTTAGCTAAAAAAGTCAGTTGCTACAGTAATTTCACTAATTTCAATTATTGGCACATTTGTCATTCTGTACATTATTTTCGCTATCAATTTGAATTAAATGCGGGCTCACATGGTTTAGGCCATTCGATTAATTCAATTTTATTTCAGCCAGGAATATCAAAAAGAAGAAATTAAGTTATAAAATTAGCGTTTGAGCGCCTGCTTTCATGTTAATTAGTTGCAATTTGTTAAACTGAAGATAATTAGAATTTTTCGAAGTTCTACCAGCTGGAAACTTTCATTGAAATTAAGTTCTGTTGGATAAATAGACTCTGATATATGTATTGCTCTGTGAATCTGATACATTCAATGATTCTGCAAATTGGACTGTAAGAATAGATGAAAGTTGAATTTCGGCGCAAGTTTGAGTTGCCCTTTGGAACATTTTGATATATAAATATAATAACAGGATTTTATTTTATTTATGCTGCTAGTATAAACTAAACATTGTGGAAAATGGCAATTCGTCAAGTAGGCCGGTTTCACATTTATTGAGAACTCATCGGACAATTAAACAATCAGTGGTGGTAGTAACAAAACTTTAAATCAAGCTTGCGAGCTTGAAGTAAACACCAATCCCATTTTAGTTAACCAGTTGTTGAACAACAAAGCAAAACTAACGTGTGACTGACGGTGGTTTTACTATTTTGCCAGAATTGCCGCAACTTTAACACATTACGTCAACGAAACTGCGTACTGCATGTAGATTTCAGTCATATACTATCTCATAAATTTTGCCTAGTACTCGATTTGTGTCCAATAAGAACGAAACGGACGTACTGCATTAATTAGTTTAGGCAATGTTTAGTTTATAATAAAAGCATTCTTTTAATAATATAATGTCATTATACATAAATTTAATATCATTTTCCAAAATGACATGGTGTCTGTCTTATAATGAAAGATCGGGGATTGCTTGTTGACGCTTCAAATTAAAAGCGATGCCGAAGTTAAGATTCACCAAAAACCCTAATATGGCATATAACTGCAAATTTCACGCGAAATGTGTATTTAATGCCTCAGTGGATGATTTTTAAAACTCTGAAGCAGATGCCTCACTTTTTAAACCTCGGTCGTTGTAATTGCGTCAATTGCTTGCTGGGTACCCAATAGAGACGAAACTAGTCTACATGATGACTTGCATTTGCTAACTTATGCAATGTTTAGTTTATACTCTGAGAATATATATATATATATATATATATATATATAAAGAGAGAGAGTGAATTAAAGATATTCATGCATTTATATACGAAGTTCAGGGTTTCCAGCCGAGTAAGCTCGTTTAGAAAATTTAGTTAAGAAACCAAAACAATCCATCAGACAAATCAAGGATTGACGAAAAAAACTGAATTTTCACTGTGTGTATAATGAGGATAAATTCACTCTGTTACTAAGACGGTAGACAGTCTAATCGTTTTCCACCTTACTTTTGCGTAGCACGTTCATACAACCACGTCGACTAAGGTCAAATGTTTAAAATCACCTGGAGCTTTGTAATTTGTTCTCCGGAAGAGAGCAAATATTTCAGCGTAGAACCGATACACTCGTTCATTATTCCAACAACGATGGAGTACGACAGAGGTGATGAGATGTCGATATGTTAAGACTACCGTTTGGATACACCCAATCAATAATTTAGAAAAAAATTTATGTTAAATGTCAGAAAGGTATCGTTCAGAAAAATTTAACTACTTTGTTCTGTACTTTAACTAAAAGAATGCACTTTACTGCACATATTTTGTGTAAGAATAGATTTCAATAAAATATCACAAATTGAGGATAAACGAATATAATTTATACGGAGCTTTTATGGTTTTATTAATTCGGTCAATTGAGAAGTTGTTTTCAGCTATTGCTACGTACAGGACTTCGTTTTCATCAAATTGGATTCCGAACAATTCCTCAGAATCTATGAATGTTTAATTGATTCCTCAGAATGTATACATTTCACCGTATGACACAAAGTTAAGATGCTATCATTATACGGTTTCAACGATCTGGAAATGTTCACTAGATGACTTTTAATTTACTTTGGAATTAAGCCACATTTTTACCTCTCATGATGACGAAAAAAATTAACCGCTGTATGAAAGATAAATAGGTCGGTATAATGTTGATAACAGAATAATAGGGAGTTGTACAAGGTATCCAGTGATGGTAACACTGCATAATAGAGCAGCGCCACTCAACTTCTCTTTTTAGGACTCCTGTTAAATTTGATGATATATGTCTGTTTAATTTCATGGGTGCCCTGGTAATATGGCATTCGGCTAAATATTACGACTATAGTCGTGAATTACTACACGTTAATTTTCAACAATTATTGGCCAATTGTGCTCCTCAAACAAGGGCTATTTATGAAAATAACGTGTCGTTTCAGCAGTATTCGATAAAACTAATGCTAGTTGAACTATGTTAACCATGTACCAAAATAACCTAAGATTGTTCTTCGGACATTGTAATTTGAATTACCTTTATTTAAATAATCAAAAGAGCTATAATTATAATCAAGTTTGCGATCTTGATATAAGCACCGGACCCATTAATTACTTACATATTTCAGTATAAACTAAGAATTGTATAGTGTAGAAAAGGCAATTCATCCAGTAGACCGGTTTCGTCCTTATTGGGAACTCATCATGTACTGGCCAGAATTTGCCGCGGACAGGACTCGAACCTGAGCACGTCTGCTTCGGAATCTGGTGCTCTAACCACTGAGCCACCCTGCCGCACACTACACTACAAACAATTTTCAGTTATATACTAACTAATGCAACTTGGTTAGTCTATTTTTCCTTTAGGTGGAGCTCAGATGGCATCAATTTAGACAAAAAGTTCCAAGTAACGATTCAAATCTGTCATAACTGAACAGACACCACACTACATAGGGAAGTGGTATTGAAATGAACATTTATATAGTTAAACGAACATTGGTTGCGCGGGCGGTGATAACAATTATTGTAATCAAGGATGCGATCTTAATTCAAGCACCTGACCCATTATTTACTTACATATGTTGGTATAAAATAAGAATTGTACAGTGTACAAAAGGCCAATCATCCAGTAGACCGATTTCGTCCTTATTGTTGCCAGTTCCTCTTTCCAGTGGAAAATATTCGGAATTCGTTTCTGAATCCCTCCATAAGTCCACAGCTAATCACATAATGCAAAGACACAAATTTCTTCAAGATCCTTATTGATGTAATTTACTATAAATTCAGACCAACATAACTTGATTTAAGTTTTCGAAAAATGTGATGGCTGGCTTTGAGATCTGTTATCTATTTATTTTTGCAGGTATGAAAACTGGTACAGTTTTTGCAAATGGCTGTGAATACAAACATTCTGTAATCCATCAGATAGACCATTCAATTTTTAAATAAACTTTATGAATTCAATCAGTAATTACGGGAGATTTTCTAACACATTTTCTATAGACTAATCAAAGTCTGTTATAGGGTGGATTGGTTTGAAAAAAATCAACTATGCCTGCAATTTTCTGTGGTTTAGATGTCACGATTGAGGGTAGTTTTTGCCGATAATTTGAGCGTCACAATATATTTCACATTAAACGATTATTTGGTTACACGAGTGGAGCTAAGAATTATTTAATTTATGGTTTCTAACTTGGTATAAGTATCAATCTCATTATATATATATATATATATATATATATATATATATATATATATATATATATATAAACTGCAGTAAAAACTGAGCAATGTACATTGTAGATAACAAAACTTTATCCAGTATTCTCTTTAAAGTTGCAATACTTACTCTGTACTAAATTAATAAACACACAAAATTTTACCTTTCAACAAACTCTAGTGGGGTTGAGGCGTATTACTGTTTCATACTGGTCCTATTTGAACTAATTTCTTACTATGTACACAATACATACAACATAATTGCAAATAAACTAGGTCTCCTCGAAAACTAATATATAACTAATAAGTAAGCATATTTATTGTTGCAGTGATAACTGATGTCGATCAAGGTCAGAGTGTATTCACCTGCTGGAGTGACAGGTTTTCATGGTAATTCCAATTCTTTCTGAAATTTGCCTCACCTCAAACACATTGTGTTGGTAACCGGTACAGGCTCGGTATACATTACATATTGTGGGATTTATTTGAAATCGATTTTTCGTAGATTTTATATGAAGTTGACTCCTTTTATTCTTAAATACACATTCGTATAGGAGGCTGTAACTCCCAACTGCAACTCGTTTTTTGACGAAATATATAATGGGCATAGTACATAGTACGGGTCACTAATAATAAATCACCAGTAAGCACGAAACTCATGTGTATATGATATTAAATCTTTCTTTTCCTGTTTTACCTAATATGCTACTAGGTACATAATTCCTATAATATATATAAAGTGTCAGAAAAAAATTATAACTATTCTTAAAACATGCTACATGAAAAACTTTTTATTTTGAGTTTAAACAAATTCAGCTGTCATATTTTCTTGTTAATCACGGAGACAATTTTGAATATTTGACCAAATAGAGAGTGAGCGCTTACCAAAGCTTCGGTTCGTATTTTGACTCTCCGCGCGTTGCGTTCACGGGTTGGTGTTTATCACTATCAGCTTCGCAAAAATCGGATTGATTCCCATTTTCAAGTACGCATCGATCTGGTCTTCGTTTTGGCTGGATGCGGATTCGTCCCTTTCTTCCGACGGCTTCAACATCGTTCATACTAACCACTGGAAATGAGGTACGATCTAATCGTCGTTGACTCGTACCTCATTTCCAGTGGCTAGTACGAACGATGTTGAAGCCTTCGGAAGAATGGTACGAATCCGCACCCAGCCAAATCGAAGACAAAATGGATGCGTACTTGGAAACGGATCAATCGGATCTTTGCGAAACTGTTAGTGCAAAGCAGCAAACCGTAAACGCAAATCGCGGAGCGTCAACTTATGGAGCTCGCACTGCGCACATCTCCTTCGAAACATATTCGGTTCGTATTGTTGGTTAACCAGATTTTGCGCAAAGCTTACATATATTATAGTACTCCTCCCGCCCATGTTAGTGTTCGTATGCCCCCATCCACAATCCGATAATAAGAAAAGTGTTACTAGATTAATTATAAAGGAATATTTGCCAAAATGTCGCAATAAAATGTTATGTAATAAATAAGATAACGCTCTGGCTTGTGCCAATTTAATGTCATGTAGTTGGCTGCGAAAACCACCTGAAAATAATTTGACAATGCGCATAAAAATTATCTTAGTTTTCCATCATCAGGAAACATGGCATTACTATCAAATATGATTAATGCGCCTCAAACCAGTTATACAAAATTAAACGTACATTGGATGTGAGGGTGGTAAAAACATTTACTATAATCAAAGTTGCGAAATTGATATAAACATCTGACCCATTAAGTACATATATTTGTCAGTATAAACTAAGAACTGTATAGTGTAGAAAAGGAAATTCATCCAAAATTTTCCGCGGACAGGGCTCGAAGCTGGGCACGTCTGTTTAGAATCTGGTGCTCTAACCACTGAGCGACCTTGCTGCACATAACACAAATTTTCAATTATATAATAACTAATCTTACATGTTTTGATTTTTTTCTTTTAGGTGCATCGCATACGGTATATATTTAGACCCAAAGTTCCAACTAACCATTTCTAAACTGTCATTCTTTAACAGAAAAAACACTATATGGGGAAGTAGTATTGAAATTAGACCGAAAGTTCGCAACCTTGATTAAAGAAAATTTTATCACCGCTCGCGCAAATAATGTACATTTAATTATATAAATGTACATGTAGGAATCAGACCTGTCCAGGTTCGAGCTCTGTCCGCGGCAAATTCTGGCCAGTACTTGATGAGTTACCAATAATGACGAAACCAGTCTATTGGAAGAATTGCCTTTTCTACACTAAACAGTTCTTAGTTTATACTAACAAAACGTAAGTACACAATGGGTGAGGTATTTATATTAATATCGCAGCCTTGAATATAGTAGATGTTATCCCCGGTCGCACAAAAAATGTACATTTAAGTATATAAATGCTCATTTTAATACCACTTCTCCATGTAGTGTGGTGTCTGTTCAGTAATGACAGATTTGGGGATAGTTAGTTGGAACTTTGGGTCTAAATGGATGCCATATGAGCTCCACCTAAAGGAAAGAGACTAACCAAATTACATTAGTTAGTATATAACTGAAAATAGTGTTTAGTGTGCGGCAGGGTGGCTCAGTGGTTAGAGCACCAGATTCCGAAGCAGACGTGCCCAGGTTCGAGCCCTGTCCGCGGCAAATTCTGGCCAGTACATGATGAGTTCCCAATAAGGACGAAACCGGTCTACTGGATGAATTGCCTTTTCTACACTATACAATTCTTAGTTTATACTGACAAATATAGATAATTAAGGGATCAGTTATACACAAGACACCAATGAATTTCGTAATCATTCACCACTGGAACAATACAGTCTTTTTTCATTTTAAACTCCTTATCATTTTAAACGTGTACCACCACATATTATCTACATGAGTATCATTTACGTTCAATTTCATTGTGCTATTGAGTGTACCAGTATTTTATGTATCAGGAACATTTTGTGATTTGAGAATTTGTGCATATTCTGCCTGAAACTGGCCAAATATATTCTTAATGTTATGCATTGTATGAGTGGAATTAAAGAAAATTGCACTTTCACTTTAATTGAAATGAATACTGGTTTTATCAATTATGTATTAGGTATTACGGACCTAGTAACAAATTAATTAAAAAAGAACCAGAAGGACATGTCAAATTCAGCATGAACGAAAGGTATAATCTCATGTGCACATTCGTTTTGTGATTACTAGGCACTCATGAGTAGAGCCAGTACTACGCCCTTTACCTAATACTATTTAAGTAATGTAGGACAATTGGACAGTACAGTCTCCTTTACGACTGTGTATACAAGCAGTATTGGAGTTAACTTCATATGAAGTCTTCGGCAATGCGACATCAAAGACAACTCACTATGTTTAATATACACCGAGCCTGTAAAGAGTACGAAAACAATGTTGCCTAGACGGTAGATTGTACCAAAAATATTGTTGCCTGAGGGGTACATGGTACTAACACTATGCATTCCAAGGTATGCTAAATGATACCAAAGTTGAGAATTATAAATACTTCTGAACGTATAGATTTTTTGGAGTAACAGGGGTCCAGAAGTAGTTGTAATATTCAATATTGGTGAAAATTAGCATATACATCTTTAGCATATATATCTTTTGGTACCAATTATTGACTTGGTAGCTATAGCATTAGTACTATATACTGACAAGGCAACCATAGTGTTGGTAACCTTTACAGGATCAATGCATTAAATAAATAGTGATTTTACTTTGAAATCACATTATTGAAGACTTTATATGAAGTTAATTACATTATTACTTTTATTCACATTCGTATAGTAGATTGCACCATCTAATTGTCCCATATTACCTGACCATATATTTAGTGGGTATAGAGCGTAATGCCGGTTCCTACTGATGAGTTGCCAGTCAGCACAGAAACGTATGCGCACATAAGGTTTGTAGAAAATATAACAGTTACATACTGTTTGTTGCGGAGAACAAATCTATATGCAATTATGTTTTAGGCGTTCCGGACCTAGTAACAAATTAGTTCAGTTGTGACCAGAAGGATAAAGCAAAGACAGCCTGAAAGAGAAGTATTATCTCACGCACGTTCGTTTTGTGCTTACTGATGACTTATCAGTAGGAGCCGGTATTACGCCCTTTAACCACTATAAATTTGGGTGAGGAATGTGGGTCGTCCTATTATCCCACATTCCTCACTCAAATATATAGAGGTTAAAGGGCGTAATACCGGCTCCTACTGATGAGTCGCCAGTAAGCACGAAACGAATGTGCATAAGATTATACATTCCGTTCATGCTGCTTTTGGTTTATCCTTCTGGTCACAACTGAACTAATTTGTTACTATGTTCGCAACACCTAATACATACTTGCATATATATTAGTTCTTCGCAACAAACAGTATTTAACTGTAATATATTGAATTGAATGATGTCATGCTTACCGAGAAATGTGATAACTGATATCGATCAAGGCCAGAATTTATGGATTTACTGGAGTAATAGGTGTTCAGAAATTGTTGTAATTCTCAATTTCGGTGAACTATAACATAAATTGATATCCATCAGGTTGGTACCAAGTACCGACTCGGCTACCATAGTGTTAGTACCATGTACCTTTTCGGTACAATAATGTTGTTATCGGTTACTAACACAATAGCTATAGGTTCTATTTTAACGGATTTTTTCTATGCACATTATACCTAATAATTATATTCATATATAATAGTTTACTGCAATCAATAGTAAAGGTGTTATATGGTTACAAGCTGGTTTCAGTAAAAAACGTATTCGATTAGTTATTAAAGTTTGAGAAAATTTAAAATGTATTTTAAAATATGCTATTCCCTAAACCTACAAGTGATTCAATTTTTTTAAAAAGAAATTCATTTATCGTCATCTTAGCAATGGCGAAATGAATAGTTCACAAATAATGCACATATCTTACCTAAAATTATTGCTGGGCTTCTAAGGCACAATGTACTATTATTTCATTACTATTCTTTTATTACTTAATCTACGGTATAGATACCATATGCAATATAACTTCATGCAAATATATGTTGGGGCGTTTATTTAACAAATTCAGTTTTGCCTATCAGCACATATCCCACACAAAAGGCTATAAAAGATTATTCGATTCGCGGTAAGCTTACTGACGCCAAACGGTGGGCGTATACACATATAATTATCAAAATAAATATTCTCAATGAAATTTTACTGCTAGTGCATAGGCCACAGTAAATTTCTGCATTAAGTGTGGTCTTTGAAGAGTGATTGACTGGCGACTACAAAAATTCTGATGAACATGGCTCCAAAAATGGCTAAAAATCGCTGAAAAATATAATAAAACCGGGTTGAATGAAGATCAGATATCCCAAACAGATTGGTTCACTTCATTCGAAATAATATAAAACAATTGGTGTAATATTTGTTAATGTTTATAATTAGCTTGAAGACTAATACTGACAGCGCCAAAGTAGTTGACTGCTATTCAATTTATTTCTGGCCAGTATGAATAGGAATAGTTGAGATTTTAAAATATACTGGGGCCGATTAGTTAACGATTTTCTTTGGAACCATACATAATGATAGGCTGAAATTGTAACCCGAAAGGAGATCACGAGCGCTTAATCTGTGTAAACGGCGCCAAAATATTGATCGCAAGTATAACTGATACAGGGCATACATACAATTTTAATAAATCAAAAGACGTCCGTCTGGAATTTCACGATTTAAGATTTAAAGAGACCACCATTGTTGATCAGATTTATAAAGTTAAACGCAGTACAAACTAAATCACAAATAAAACTCACATTTTGATTAGCTACCGTCATACAGCAATCAGCCGTACAGCTGTTATATTGAGATTTAACGCAATGTGATAAATACCTGTTAAACTAAAAATAAAGTATAATTTGAACATAAATTTGTCAGTATAAACTATGTATTGTATAGGGAAAAAATGATTAATTGCCTTTTCGACAATATACAACAATTAGTTTATACTGACATATGTAAGTAGTTAATGGGTCAGGTGTTTATATCAAGACCGCGCAACCAATGTTCGCTTTATTATATAACTGAAATCAATTCTTCAAGTCAAGTATGCGAGCTTGATATAAACAGAAATCCCAGTATATTTAATGACCCGCCAAACATAACACATCTACAGTCCCTCACAAGTTTTGACACACGTTGCGAGCTTGATATGAGTATTGTTATTACTACCCGAACAATAAATGTTTGATTGATGGTACACCTTGTATTTATATGAGCCATGCAGCAAAACGTTTACGTTCATGACTGCATAGGAATTGTGCAACCAACATTTTCAGTCAAGTGCAATGTATATGAGATTGGTAGAGGTGGAAACAGCGTATCTGATTTTCCTTAACTTATATATGGATTGCAGTTTTATCTTTGGTAGTCTGATTACCGTCCTGATCTGATGATGATCATGGAAGGATGGAACGCGTCAGTACACGCGACTGGCGGTAGTTGGACTATGTTGCATCCATGGCAATGGTTGCATAAATAAAATCAATTACCTGCTTCTCATCGCTATACAAACTTATTTTGCTAACAGGCTCTCTCATCCTTAATATTTGATCTTAAATCTCGTGTACTACACTTCCAATTCGGTAGACATCAGAGAATGCTCGAGTGGAGATCGGCAGTAGGCCTGCGCAAATTTAATAGCTTGTAACAGAGAAGGATAGGAAATAAACAGAAATATATATATATATATATATATATATATATATATATAGAGAGAGAGAGAGAGAGAGAGAGAGAGAATTTCTCGCACAAATGTGTACAGTTCAATAGAAAATCATTATATTATTACCTTTCGTGAGCAATTTTCCTGCTGCCTATGTACTCTGGCTGCCGAAATCTATTAGTTATTTTCTAAATGCCGGTTGCTGCAGCATCAACCTGTACTCTAGCATAATATTATCAAAAGCGTGGGCAAATAAATTGGTATATATATTATATAGTGTGAGTTAGCGTTGAAATCGCATTGTCGTAAACTTTGTATGATGTTAGCTTCACTATTGCAGGTTTACACATTCGTTTAGGAGATTGTACCGTCCTATTATCCCACATTCTTGACCAAAATATATAGTGGATAAAAGGCGTAATACAGGCTCCTACTGACGAGTCGCCAGTAAGCACGAAACCAATGTGCATGAGATTATACTTTCCGTTCATGCTGCCTTTGGTTTATCTTTCTGGTCACAACTGAATTAATTTGTTATTAGGTTCGCAACACCTAATACATACTTGCAAATAAATTGTCCGTTAGAAATATCAAACTAATCGTTTGCTGTTAACTAGCTTATATTACAAAAACTGTGGTCTGAGCTCTAGATAGATGGCCACTTCAACCGACAAATTGCACATAATCATGAAACGCACACGCCATTGGTGAGAAAACTAAAATTCATGCTGAATTTAGTACATCAACCAGGATCTATGTGAAATAACTTCTTATCCGGTGCGTCATGCCTAACACACATGACATTATGTTAATTATTTGCCACTAGGTAAATGCACAGGTGAAACCATTTTCAATTACACATAGCTATAAGGTCATTTATTCGAGGCCATCATACAAAACAATCAAGAACAATACATAGCCATGAAACAATACGCTTCAAGTATTGTTATTTGGTCTTAAAAATAAAGAAGAGAATTCCTTGGCATTCGGTTGTATACAATAGCAACTGGCCTGCGTGGTAAATAGAAGAGAATCGCTCTATTAGTAACATATTACCACCAAGTTAATGAGTATAAGTGTTGTACGCGTGCTTGTGTATCCGCGGGTGTTGAGTGATGTACACAATGACCTAATGCTAGTGCTATTTTAGTTTGCAGTCATAATCAGTTATTGAATTATGCTTGTGTGAGACAGCAATAAAACTCCAGTGTAATTTTCGCTGGCGGATACTTGCTGAGCCTGAAAGGAATTAGTACAAGCAAAGGATAGACACAACTTACAAATTAAACTTGTCTACAATGGGAAAAACATTTGACCACAATTATGATTATTGCCATTAAGGCAATAGACTACAACTTTATTTAATCCGAATTGCAGAATTGTTATAGAAATTCCTATATATATATATATATATATATATATATATATATATATATATATATATATATATATATATATATATATATATATAGGAAGGAGAGTTGAGCAGATTAATTTATCAAATTGGTGTGCGCTAAATGGAAAACCAAAGATGTTTTAATTAACAACACATATTACAATTAAAACAAATGGTTTGCTCATTTTAAATAACCCATTTTATCAGTGTTACAAAGACTACGCACACAAAATAAATTAATCATTTTTTAAAACAGCATAGTACACTCAGCAATTAAACCGGTTTCGTTCTTATTGGGATCTCGTCAAGTACTTGCCAGTATTTGTTGATACCGGGCCTCCAACCAAAGAACTAGCTTCGGGGTTTTTCAGTCCTAGCACTATACCACTACTGTTGTACACTACTCGCATTTTTATTCACTTACTAACTTAAACGTTTTGTGATCCTTTCGTGTAGATGGAAACCATTTGGCATCTCTTCGAAATATAATTATAACTAGCCCACCCCCGATCCACAAACATAGAGCAGGCTCCACGCTCTCCAGAAAGTACTTGATGAGTATCCCATATGACTGAGACCGCTCTAATTCATGATTTTCCTTTGCTATTTTAAGTAATGTTTAGGTTATACAAACAACGCATATATCACCAAAATAAAAACGTAAAACTTCTATTCAGCAAAATCAATATAAATATAAATATAAATATAAATATAAATATAAATATAAATATAAATATAAAAATATAAATATAAATATAAATATAAATATAAATATAAATATAAATATAAATATAAATATAAATATAAATATAAATATAAATATAAATATAAATATAAATATAAATATAAATATAAATATAAATATAAATATAAATATAAATATAAATATAAATATAAATATAAATATAAATATAAATATAAATATAAATATAAATATAAATATAAATATAAATATAAATATAAATATAAATATAAATATAAATATAAATATAAATATAAATATAAATATAAATATAAATATAAATATAAATATAAATATAAATATAAATATAAATATAAATATAAATATAAATATAAATATAAATATAAATATAAATATAAATATAAATATAAATATAAATATAAATATAAATATAAATATAAATATAAATATAAATATAAATATAAATATAAATATAAATATAAATATAAATATAAATATAAATATAAATATAAATATAAATATAAATATAAATATAAATATAAATATAAATATAAATATAAATATAAATATAAATATAAATATAAATATAAATATAAATATAAATATAAATATAAATATAAATATAAATATAAATATAAATATAAATATAAATATAAATATAAATATAAATATAAATATAAATATAAATATAAATATAAATATAAAATATAAATATATAAATATAAATATATAAATATAAATATATAAATATAATTATATAAATATATAAATATATAAATATAAATATATAAATATATATAAATATAAATATATAAATATAAATATATAAATATATAAATATATAAATATAAATATATAAATATATAAATATATAAATATATAAATATATAATATATAAATATATAAATATATAAATATATAATATATAAATATATAAATATATAAATATATAAATATATAAATATATAAATATATAAATATATAAATATATAAATATATAAATATATAAATATATAAATATATAAATATATAAATATATAAATATATAAATATATAAATATATAAATATATAAATATATAAATATATAAATATATAAATATATAAATAAATAAATATATAAATATAAAAATATATAAATATATAAATATATAAATATATAAATATATAAATATATAAATATATAAATATATAAATATATAAATATATAAATATATAAATATATAAATATATAAATATATAAATATATAAATATATAAATATATAAATATATAAATATATAAATATATAAATATATAAATATATAAATATATAAATATATAAATATATAAATATATAAATATATAAATATATAAATATATAAATATATAAATATATAAATATATAAATATATAAATATATAAATATATAAATATATAAATATATAAATATATAAATATATAAATATATAAATATATAAATATATAAATATATAAATATATAAATATATAAATATATAAATATATAAATATATAAATATATAAATATATAAATATATAAATATATAAATATATAAATATATAAATATATAAATATATAAATATATAAATATATAAATATATAAATATATAAATATATAAATATATAAATATATAAATATATAAATATATAAATATATAAATATATAAATATATAAATATATAAATATATAAATATATAAATATATAAATATATAAATATATAAATATATAAATATATAAATATATAAATATATAAATATATAAATATATAAATATATAAATATATAAATATATAAATATATAAATATATAAATATATAAATATATAAATATATAAATATATAAATATATAAATATATAAATATATAAATATATAAATATATAAATATATAAATATATAAATATATAAATATATAAATATATAAATATATAAATATAAATATATAAATATAAATATATAAATATATAATATATAAATATAAATATATAAATATAAATATATAAATATAAATATATAAATATAAATATATAAATATAAATATATAAATATAAATATATAAATATATAAATATAAATATATAAATATATAAATATATAAATATAAATATATAAATATATAAATATATAAATATATAAATATATAAATATATAAATATATAAATATAAATATAAGTATATAATATATAAATATAAATATATAATATATAAATATATAAATATATAAATATATAAATATATAAATATATATATAAATATATAAATATTAATATATAAATACAAATATATAAATATAAATATAAATAAATAAATATATATAACATATATCTAAAAAAACAAATATATAAATATATATAAATATAAATAAAAATATAAAAATTTATATACAAATAAAATGGGATTTTTTTATCTATAGCTCGCAATTTGGATTTTGAAAATATTTTAATTTATCAAATGAATTTTATAAAAAACTTTTCTCTCAACTGAGCTAGTATGTTCGGTTAATATTTAAAAAAAGCCATAAATAAAGCTTATAACTCAGTGATTGCGCAATTTGTTATAATAACTTTTTAATTCAGGTGTGTGAGCTGAAGATAAAGTGGTCAAAAACAATTAGAATGATGCTTATTTCAATTTCACAGACTTAATTTAAAAAAGAATAAAAGCTCCTTTGACTATTTGTGACTATGAGCTTACATGTACCTGTAGAGTGCCTCCATCTACCGTCAACATACATGAAATATGTACACAGCCTACTAATGATGACTAGCCAGTTAGCACAATGAAAATGCGGCAATGAGATGTTCTCCTCATCCTATATGACCTTATTTGCATGTAGATACGTCATGACTTATATCAGCATAAAAATGGCCAGTTTTGAACGCATTTTTAGTATTTAGAAAATATAACAGAAATTTGATGCATTTAACGAACTGAATAATTTAAATGGATTTTAAAATTATTTCTTAATATTTCACATGATTAATGTATCTAGTTAGTTTAAAAATATGCTAAATACCAAATAATAATAATAATAATAATAATAATAATAATAATAATAATAATAATAATAATAATAATAATAATAATAATAATAATAATAATAATAATAATAATAATAATAATAATAATAATAATAATAATAATAATAATAATAATAATAATAATAATAATAATAATAATAATAATAATAATAATAATAATAATAATAATAATAATAATAATAATAATGTCGTAGTTATAAGTAGGCAAGCTTATTTAAATCTAGGAGGAAATAACTAAAACGTCCCTAGTTTCAGTTGTAACCCAATATTTCGCAATGTAAAACGAAGCGGACACCAAATTGAAGCTATAAATTTATTAGCAAGACGAAGGTAAAATGTAATCTGCTCAAATAACGCACTTTAGGAAAATCTAAAATTGATTATTTAGCATGCAATAAACCAAAATGATACTTTATTTTGGAGATTCACTGATCAATGTTTTTAATTGCGTTTTACCGTATTTCTTGACTTTTATATAGTTTGCTTGGAATTTTTTCTTACTTCTACTTTTGAAGAATCTTCTAACACGAAGTTCCAGAATTTATTAGATTACATTTCTTGTTTTCAGTAGCACTATTACTGTCTTCTTGTCACAAGTAATAAAATATTTGTCCAGTCAAACAATTCCTCATACGTAAATGTATACATTTGTTGTCGAAAATTTCATAGTCCAAATTCGATACGAAATTTGCGAAATTCTATGCATCAACTAATATTTTTTACACATTTATTTAAATCACCTTAGTGAATTTGAGATAAACAACAATTTCATTTTATTTAGCTGGTTACACCCAATAGCATATAACTGACGTCAGTTATATGTACCGATGCGTTTCAACCTTCCATGGTATTCATCAGATTCCTATCGCAAACTGACCAACGAGGATGAAGATGCAGTGCACTTGCCGTCCTGCTCAAATGATGATCAGTCTGTATGGCTGATGGTGATTTTGTAATATTTTGTAACTGGTTACATAAAATTGGATTGGAGTTTGTCTTATGTTTGCAAAGAGTATTTTTAAAATTTTATTACAACTCGCGCAATCAGCGATAGTTTAATTGTATAAAATATCTGCATGTTTTTGAATAAAAAATGCCAGAAAAAAGCATATAGCAAAAACGAGTGTCTAATTAAAATTTGTGGGTATCAAATCACCAACTCCTGTTTGGCACACCAAGGAACAGATTACTTTGCGACATTCGATTTTACAGAATAATTATTTTAAGATTTACTCAATTAGATCAGTTGATTACTAGCCAGTTTGTCTGCGACGATAATTTTGCTAATTAAACGAACATTGGTTGCGCGGGTGGTGATAAAAATTATTATAATCAAGGTTGCGGTCTTGATATAAACACCTGACCCATTAATTACTTACATATGTCAGTATAAACTAAGAATTGTATTGTGTAGAAAAGGCAATTTATCCAGTAGACCGATTTCGTCCTTATTGGGAACTCATCATGTACTGGCCAGAATTTGACGCGGACAGGGCTCGAACCTTGACACGTGTGCTTTAGAAACTGGTGTTCTAACCACTGAGCCACTGATGGTTTTGCTATGTTGTGCCATTGGTTAAATACTGTGGAAGCAGTGCTTATAGCAATATGGAGAACTTCGTTTATAGAAGTTTGACTCTGGTTTGAATCTTACACACAATTCTACTTACCATGGAAGTATTTTATACTATAGATAAATCCATGATCTAATAGATGTGTATCTAAGTTTTATTATTCTACGACCGAGCCGCATCAGCGAATGATGTAATAGCGCATCACAGCCCGGATATTTAGCCCGAAGGACGTTCTCTAAATTAATCATTTAGTCTGCAATGGATAAAGTGTGCAGTTGTGTAGTATAGTCACATGAAATTATATTTGCACACTACTGCATTGAGTTGCCTTTACTAGTGATTAATTATGTAAAAAAATTATTAATTTGTTTTAAATATGTTTAGTGCAAAATGAATTTGTCATATAATTTCTTTAAAGTAATTAGTTTTTTGTTAAATACCGTGAATAGTACTTTTGAAATTGCTGCCGATGTTAAAGTGTATAGCTGTCTGGCGATTTGTAACAATTCCGCCAAGAGAAGGACATTAAACAGTTTTTATTGCAGAAAAGATAAAAAACTAAATAATGAAATAACTGAGAGTAGCACCAGTTAGTAGTTTATTTTTAAGGGGAATGCATCTAGTAATTTCCTGCCAGTCTTACATTATTCTATCATAATATAATTGATTCAACGATCTGGTGGTTACCTGAAGTCCACCAACAAATAATATAAATTTAACAATAATTGATTACGCGGGTGGTGGTAACAATTCTTTAAGTCAAATTTTCGAGCTTGAAGTAAACACCAACCCCATTGTATTCAACCAGTCGTCGAACAACGTAACAAAACTACTGCCAGCCGCAACGCAGTGACACGTTTCGACCTTACATGATCATCATCAGAGTACGACGGCAAACTGACTATCGAGGATCACACCGCACTGAATATATATGCAAAGAACAATTAGATATGCGGCTCTCACCTCTAGCAGTCTCGTATACATTGAACTCAACTGGAAATGTCGGCTGCACAATTTCTATACAGTCACAAACATTAACTATTTGCAGCTTTCGCCACATATACATATATAGGCAATACAATTTAACAATAATTGATTGCGCGGGTAATTTAGATATGAACATGTCACATTTGATTAGACAGAAACTAAGTGAATACAATAGAGCATAATGAACAATATATTCAACGAAAATATCTACTAATTACAATCAAGGAATGTCAAAACGCACCAATACGTGTAGCTATCGGTAGCACTGCTATCTTGAGCAAATGGTGCATCATTGTTGGCATCAGTAAATTTATTCTCAATAATCCAACGAAAATTGAATGGGCGAAAATCTGTTAAAATCTGTCATCAAACAATGTTTGATAAAATTATTTATTGAATTATTTCCTTATAGATCTCGATTTATGCATGGATATGTATGCATATATCAATATACATACATACATATATATATATATATATATATATATATATATATATATATAGTACGTTAAAGAAAAAATTTGATTTTTTATATTCATTGAAAGGAATTTGTGCTTGTGTAGTGCTTTCATCTTTCGAGCTGATACCAAAATTGACGGTTGCGGGACAATTAATAGCACTCGTAGGTCGGTGAAATCTTGATTCCTTTACATTTCCAGGTGCACAAATTGTTCTTTTAATCCATTGACAGATTCTTACTAGTCCCGTGACTCTGAAGCCGCCAATTCACTAGATGTCCGGATACGTTTGTGAATGAAGATTTTCTGTAAATGTAAAGGAATCAAGATTTTACCGACCTACGAGTGCTATCAAATGTCCCACGAACGTCAATTGTGGTATCAGCTCAAAAAATTGGTAGTAATCTTTACAATAAAAAATTGACCAACATTGTCGAAATTGCGACGTTTCTATTTTTCAAATCAAGGTTGCAATCTTTATATAACCACAATCTTATGATTATATATATATATATATATATATATATATATATATATATATATATGTCAGTTTCAACTAAGTAAGCTGTAATATGAAATGGCAGTAGACCGGTGTCGTCCATACTGTGAATTCTCCAAGTACTTTCATTAAATTTGTCGCGGACAAGGCTCCGAACTAGGCGCATATGTTTCGGAATCTGTGACTCTAACCACTTAACCACCCCCGCCAATTTTATATTTTAAATAACTATATTTATGTTTAACTATGCTTTAATTTTGTACGCATGCGTGTAGAAGATAACTCAATTCAATTGACGAACATAGCTTGATCGAATATGTGGTGGGTTTATGGCGTATTGTCGGCTCCTGTCCATGAATCACCTGTAAGCTTTTGCTCATGCCAACATTAGAATATCATTCTGGTCCTATTGAAACTAACTTGTAAATAGGTACACAATACCTCGCACATGATTGCATATATGTTAGTTCTCCGAAACCAAAAATATATAAATTTTATATGTTTCATTATTTGATCTCATGATTATCACGGGAATTGTTAACTGATGTCGATCGAGGCCAGGCAACAAAGCAACGCTAAAATAACAGTTGTTTTTCTAAAATTTAATAAAACTTAAAATTGCTGAAAAATCATAGCGGTGGTGTCTATCATATATAATGAGTTGGCTTTGAAGTCAACTTGTTGAAGATTTGGTATGAAGTTCATTGTAATACTGTTTTAATGTACATACTTCTAGGCGTTTGCACCGTCAAACTGACCACATTTCTTCACCAAACATAGTTGGTTCGGAGAGTAGCGTCGGCTTCTTTTATAGGTAGAAAGCGATTACGAACCGCATGTCCTTAGGATTACGTACTACATCAAATAACATTTTGTGCACAGACCTCGTCTTAGTTAAACCAACTTTTTACTAGATACATAATAGATAGATGCACATATGTTAGTTCTCCGCACTGAAAAATAAATATGAATATTGTATCTGATTGTTGATTATCTGAATGTAAAACTGAGCCACATTTTTTACTGTAATGAGTAGAACAACATAGTTCGCTCGTGACTGAATAGGAATAGAGAAACCGACAATCCATTTAAGCATCCCATTACAAATTCTCACAACTACTTAATCAAAACGGTTCACTCCGCGTTGGTTAGATTGCCGTCAGCCTCCTAATTATAAACAATGAATGTCGAAACGCGTCAGTACCTGTGCCTTACTATAGTTTACTTATATTGTGCACCTAGTTATAACTCAGACTGAAGTGAATCTCGAATTGAACAATTGTTCTCATCTGTGCATTTAGTGATTTCTAAATTTAATTGAGTTAGATATTATTGTCCTAATGAGAATCACTCATTGATTTCACAGGAGATGATGGGAATATTTGCATTAAGTTTTTGAACTTAGATAAACAAAAATCCTACAGTTAAATACTGTTTGTTGCGAAGAACTAGTATATATGCAAGTATATTAGTGAATCCTAGAAATAATTGTACCAGAGGAGATGAATGAAGCATGCATTGTCGTTAGTGACTCATCAGTAGGAGCGGATGCCCTTAACCACAATATATTTCCACATTCTTCTACCAAATATATAGTGGTTAAAGGGCGTAATACCGGCTCCTACTGATGAGTCGCCAGTAAGCACGAAACGAATGTGCATGAGATTATACTTTCCGTTCATGCTGCCTTTGGTTTATCCTTCTGGTCACAACTGAACTAATTTGTTACTAGGTTCGCAAAACCTAATACATACAAAAAAATCCTGTTTTATTTACTCAACCACACAATGTAGCGAAATTCCCGTCGGCCACAGGTTTGGAGGCGTTTTAACCTTCCATATTCATCGTCGGAACATAAGAAATAACTGAATAATGAGGCTTAAATTGCAATACACGTATAAGCTGTAGAAAATCAACGACTGCTTTATTGTATAACTGAAATACGTAGGACGTAAGCTGCAAATATATGATATTATTTAAATTTTAATTTCAATACCACTTCCCCATGTAGTGTTGTGTGTGTCCAGTAATGACAAATTTGGGATGGTTAGTTGGAACTTTTGGTATAAATGGATGCAATATGAGCTTCACCAAAAGGAAAACAATACTAACCAAGTTACATTAGTTAGTATATAACTGAAAATTGTGCGTAGTGTAGTGTGCGGCAGGCTGGCTCAGTAGTTAGAGTTACCGATTCCGAAGCAGACGTGCCCAGGTTTTAGCCCCGTCCGCACAAATTCTGGCCAGTACGTGATGAGTTTCCAATAAGGACGAAACCGGTCTACTGGATGAATTGCCTTTTATACACCATAAAATTCTTAGTTTATACTGACATATGTAAGTAATTAATGGGTAAGGTGTTTATATCAAGACTGCAACCTTGATTATAATGATATCCATGAGTGTCATCGTTTCCTAACAAGTAAAATGTGTGTTGGAATACCGGGAATGCCGAGAATGAGAGCCACATATCATCGTTTTCATACATTAAAATGTACATTTGAGCTAGATCCTCAATAGTTGGTTTATCGTTCTGCTCAGCTAATGCCCATTTAAAGTCGAACAGCGTCAGTAAATTCGACAGGTTAAATAAAATCCCCATATCTTCTCTTGCGTCCAAATTATGTGGCATTTGCTGTGCATAAAATATAAATTGATCAGAATTGAATACTGTGGCTCTGATCTATTTTGAAATTTTTATTTACACTATTCCATTTATTTATACTGGCATAGGAGGTGAATTTGTTGCCCGTAATAAAATGTGCATGTTACAACCACAAGAAGCTAATGAAAAGCAAATAGAAAACGCCGCAATAGGGAAATATTTCCCAACCTGACGCATACTCCATATAATTTTACTCATTTTAATGCATAAAAAGATCTAGAGGCCACGAAGTGGTCTACAGGATAATCTAAACATATTAAGCTGCATTATTCATGGCTCTAAACTGGAATCAGATTCACTCTAGATTCCAACAGATTTTGGCCTTTTGAAGTGTTTCTAAGACAATGAGTTCGGGTAAAATCTATTCGGAATACTAGTGTCCGCGACAAGGCGATGGACTAATTCTATTCCTGCTGGCATTCAATAGAATTTACGCCAACTTAAAGTAGTGCTCTAGCCAACGAAATTGATTTTTCCTAACTAGTTGTGCTGGCAATGGTGCTCGAAAAGATACCGCGTAAAACATTCCGCATATTTGACTTACCGCTGATAACTGTCTACTGATGTACAACTCAGTCAAACCGTCGGTACAAAAGTTATCCATTTGGTGGCACATTTATCCAGTCACCTTCACTTAGTTTACCTTCTTCACTACCATTGCCTCCTCTTTCTCCTCCTCATACTTGAAATAACACTCATTGTGATCAGCATCATCATATTCATCAACATCCACATTCCCCGTAGTCCTACTTTGAGCATCACCAGTGCATTATTTCATAGAATTCGCATGGCATGCACAATTTCCATTAGTCCTTTTAGTCCCCCCCTAGCGACCTGGATGAAGGTGCGACACTGGCAGTGCATTTCCATGCAAAATTACTGTCAAATTAATTGACGACAAGCACAATGTAGCAGCAATAAACTTCACAAGTTAGGGTGACAAATTAGGCAATTTAAATTGGCATTAATTGATGAATTGTTTGACGTCCACTGTACATAGAGCGGCAACGGTTAATTCATGCGTTTACCAAGTCAACTCGAGTTTAATTGTTAAACAACAAAAATAACAGATAATCGCAACAAAAAATACGTAACAAATGACAAAGAAAAGTTTATTTCTACCCGCGTCAGGTAAACAATGCAAAGGATTACTCGCAAAAGTTTGACAGATTCATTTCACAACGGTTTTATGGTGCGTTAACAACAATTTTTACACTGAAAGAAAATAAACTACAACGAAATTCAAAGCAAGGCTTATTTTACGCCAAAATGGCAAAAAAGTGTTCGAAATAAATGATGCAATTCGGTGAGTTGACGCATAATGAGACAAAACTACGACAACCATATACAGACAAATATTTTAAAATTCAAAAGCAGACAAATACGACAATTTTTAAATTACGTAATAGAAGATTTAATAGACGCCTGAAAAATGTTTTTAAAGTAATAATATTGTCTATGTTCACTAAGTTATTCTAGATACGTATTTCGTCTGTTCACTGGCCGTTTAATTTAATAAGGTTGTTCAAGTAAATTACTGGACAATTAACTCGATACGTGAGTAAATATATATCTAGATAAATAAATTATTAGATATAATGGTGCACTTTGAGATATGTACGATAAATTAATTGCAGAATACATAACTTTCCACATTGACACTTGTATCTCTGTGTATAAATACATACAAGAAACATGTACCAGCAAACGAACATATATGACTACACATTTAAATAATAAAATACCAATAAATAAATAAAAACTAGAGATATGCATGCATACATACATAAATACATACATACATAAATACATACATACATATATAAGTACATACATACATACATACATACATACATACATACATATATACATACATACATACATACATACATACATACATACATACATACATACATACATACATACATACATACATACATACATACATACATACATACATACATACATACATACATACATACATACATACATACATACATACATACATACATACATACATACATACATACATACATACATACATACATACATACATACATACATACATACATACATACATACATACATACATACATACATACATACATACATACATACATACATACATACATACATACATACATACATACATACATATATACATGTATACATACATACATACATACATACATACATATATACATACATAAATACATACATACATAGATACGTATACATATAAGGTATATACATACATACATACATACATAAGCATACATGTTATAAGCATAAGCATATATACATACATACATACATGCTATACATGTATGTTATACATACATATACATATATATATATATAATACATATATATACATATATATATACATATATACATATATATATATATATATATACATATATATATATATATATATATATATATATAGTATAGTAGCAGCTAAGTATATATATATATATATATATAGAGTATTCAAACACTAGTTAGCTTCAAACATAGTGGATTCCAGGAGCGTTTAGAGAAAAATTAGCATCGAATTAAAATTTTCCAGTGAACCACTTGATAACCATTAAAGCCAGAACATGAACCACCTGAGGAAGGTGGCTAGAATAAATATCTGATTATTAGGAGACAACATGGTGAATCTCCTTCTATAATACTTATCCAAGATCTAATGTAAGTTTGAATTTTATATGATAGCGACCATCAATAGACTTGGCTGGAGCATTGTAAATTTTTCAAAAGCGGGTTGCTTTCGTTGCGTTGGAAATATAATCAAGGTTGCGATCTAGAAATAAACACCTGACCCAATATGTTCACAAATTTGCCTGTGTAAACTAAGTATTGTATAGTGTAGAAAAGGAAATTCATCCAGTAAACCGGTTTCGTCCTTATTGGAAACTCATCACGTACTGTTTAGAATTTGCCACGGACAAGGCACGACCGTGGGAACGTCTGCTTCGAAATCTGGTGCTCTAACCACTGAGCCACTCTGTCGCATTTAATACAATTTCTTTCAGTTATATAAAAAATAGCTTTATGCTCTGCTTTTCCTTTAGGTGGGGCATATATGATATCCATTTAGACATGAAGTTCCAATTAACTTCCCCCAGTCTGGCGTTATACAACAGACACCTCACTGTAGGGGTAAGTGGTATTGAATTGAACATTTATATAATTAAACTAACATTGGTTGCGCGGTAAGTGATAAAAATTACTTTAATCAAGGATACGATCTTGATGTAAACAATTTGCACATTATAAGAATACATTTGTGAGTATAAACCATATATTGTATATTGTAGGAAAGGAAATTCGTCAAATAGATTTGATTAGTAATTATTGGGAAGTGATCAAGAATTATTCAAAATTTGCCGCGGACAGGGCTCGAACCTGAGCACGTCTGCTTCGGAATCTGGTGCTCTAACCACTGAGCCATCCTGATTCGAAAACCAGACTCCGAAGCAGAAGTGCTCAGATTCGAGCCCTGAACGCGGCAAATTCTGGACAGTACGTGATGTGATCCCAATAAGGACGAAAGAGGTCTAGCGGATGTATTGCCTTTTCTACGCTATACAATACTTAGCCTGTACTGAAAAATGTACGCAGAGAATGGATCAGGTTTTTATATCAAGATCTCAACCTTGATTAATGTAATTTTCATAATCGCACGCGCAATTAGTGTTCATTTAATTATATTTAAACTATACTTGTGGTTTGGAAATGAACAACATCTCTTTAATTTAAAAAAAAAACTCGTTGGATAATTAAATTTACACAGTCACTCTTACTGACGCAAATGAAGCTTAGTTGTTTATGCTCAAAAAATAGAATGCAAGACTGAAAGTTCTTTAATTGTTACCACCATCCGCGAAAATAATTATTGTTAAATTGTGTTGCCTATGTATGTATATGTGGCGAAAGCTGCAAACAGTTAATGTTCGTGAGTGCATAGAAATTGTGCAGCCGACATTTCCAGTCAAGTTCAATGTATGCGAGACTGCTAGAGGTGAGAGCCGCATATCTAAATTTGATTTCCATATATATTCAATGCGGTTTGATCCTCGATAGTCAGTTTACCGTCGTACTCTGATGATGATCAAGGAAGGTCGAAACGCGTCAGTGCGTTGCGGCTGGCGGTAGTTTTGTTATGTTGTTCGACGACTGGTTAAATACAATGGGATTGGTGCTTACTTCAAGCTCGCAAACTTGATTTAAAGAATTGTTACCACCATCCGCGCAAAAAATTATTGTTAAAGACTGAAAGTTGTTGATGAAACCGAACTGACTATAAGAAATAATTCGCTACTCTCTATTCACAACTGATTGGCTAAGGTTAAATTTTTACGAGAACTGTAATTTCATTTCTGTATTCTTCATGTATGTAGGCAGTCTTAGATTTAGCCATGAATAAATTGTAAATTGTTATTATACAAACCTAAGACATGCCACTATTTTGGAAGTTGAATTACGCCTTCAGAATGTCTCAATATACATTATAAAGAATATGATTAAATAAAATATTCATCAACGGACAGCAAATTTATTCTTTAAATCAAGTTTTCGGGCTAAAGATAAACGAAAAGCCAATTTTTCATCAATTGCACAATATGGTAAATCGTCCGTTGGATCATGTGAAACGTTAGAAAATCACGGTATACGGACTGATGAAGATAAACTCGAAATATATACGCACATAAATGAAATAAAAATGTAATTCGAACATAATGATTTCCGTGACTGGACTATCGAATACACGGTTTCTAAAGCGTAACTATTGTGCCGTTTCGATATGAGTATAATCATGGAATGCCGCGACGTGTCTCTACGTGCAAATACGTAGTGTTTCATATCATGCAACTGTAAAAATATAACAAATTTCGTGTTTAGGAAAAAATCAAACGCGTTCTTCTAGTCACTCATGTTATTTTGAACGATTATTCAAATTGCCACAAAGTTTCTTATGATTTGCAAGTATGTATTAGGTGTTGCGAAGCTAGTAACAAATTAGTTCAGTTGTGACCAGAAGGATAAACCAAAGGCAGCATGAACGGAAAGTATAATCTCATGCACATTCGTTTCGTGCTTACTGGCGACTCATCAGTAGGAGCCGGTATTACGCCCTTTAACCACTATATATCTGGTAGAAGAATGTGGAATAATAGGACGGTACAATCTCCTAGACGAATGTATAAACCTGTAATAGTGAAGCTAACATAATCTGAAGTCAACGACAATACGACTTCAATGCTAACTCACGCTATATAATATATATACCGAGTCTGTAAAGGATACTAACACTATGGCCATTGTGTAAGTAACTGATACCTTTTTTGAAATCGATGAGTACCGGATACTAACACTATGGTTTCCGAGTCGGTACATGATACCAACCTGATGGATATAAATTTATGCTAAAGTTCACCCAAATTGAGAATTACAACAATTTCCGAACACCTGTTACTCCAGTTAAACCATACACTCTGGCCTTCATCGATATCAGTTATCACATTTCGCGGTAAGCATGACATCATTCAGTTCAATATATTACAGTTAAATACTGTTTG
>JAQBSW010003261.1:0-86355 GCA_029291075.1 Eudiplozoon nipponicum
TGTCGCAAACAAAGCTCATTTAAATGTTGCTATGGAAAATAGGCTGCGGATTATGAGAAAATAATCTAGGACGAAATCTGCGCTGTCATAATCTAATTGGAAGCGATATCAAAGTTTCGATTTTATGTCGTGTCACATGAAAGAATTATATTCGTGAACTAGTGAACAAGAGAAAATTGAAATGAAAGAAATAGAAACACATAATTGACAGAACACACTTAGAATGCAAATAGCAGGTCTGACAATATTATTATTTACGGCGTTAGTGCATTTAAAGAAAGAAACAGACAAATAAATATAAAAATAAATAACGAATTGCAACTTTGAAGTTGTTTCTGACATAGGGAGAGTTCATTTTCTGAAATTAATAGCTATGATATAAAAATATATCGAGAATTATGGAAAGCTGAAGTTACGAAGCGTACCTTAAAAACGAGAGTTACAAAAGCGAAACGCCCCAGAAGTACAAAAATTGTGAAAATACATTTCATTTAAAGATTTCCCCATTATAAGAATAACATAAAAGAACGGTTTATTAACAGTAAGTCTACATTTTCTCGCATCAAAATAAGAAATCAGCAGTTTGCATTATTTAAAATAAGTTATGCTTAAAGATAATTCTGAAAACTCAACAATGATGCGTAAAAACTACCAAATTTCAAATGCAATAATCTCTTATTAAAGTACAGAAAAATTTTCTTATATCCAAATCGTTGCTACGATTAATTCATATAATGACAGGAAAAAAAACAAAAAATTACATAAGAAGGACGTTGCGCAAGATAGGATAAGTAACAAGCATATAGAGTGTCACAACTCATGCATACTAAAGGAATTTTTAAACGATGAATGTATGATAGGAAAGTTGAAAAAAAATTGAAAGCCTCCATATAGGACATCAAAAAGCTTATTGAAGCAAGACTAGATTTCGAAGAATAACATTATTATGAAAAGCATCGCTAAATTCATTAAAGCGTATAAAGATATTATTTTCAAAATGAGAATCCTTTGCAAAGTAAACTTCTTCAGTCATCAAGGTGATTATAGGTTAGCAACAAATTGACTAAACTTTAGGTACATTTAATCGTCTACTGTTAGTAGCATTTACTGCTGACTAAAAATAAGAAATGTTTTCGGCGATGTTTTATCGATTAATGGATAGTGCTCTCCTGCTGAATACAACGAAGTTTGAATTCGGTAACAATGAATCATATTGAAGATTATCGCAATCCGCAGGACTTTCAAGAATACCATGTCGGCATAATATGCCTGTATACAACCGGGCGTCCTGTGGAGAATAAGCCAAGCCCACTCTATAGATCCACTCAGTCAAGTTGTCAATGTTAAACGGTCGGGTACTTGGAATAGAGAGAGAAAACACAAAAAAATAAGATTTTAAATTATAAATGAGCAATTACCTACTTTATGGACCAACTTTTCTCAACTGGAAAACACTCTTTCTTAAATAGCATGTATTCAAATATATATTAGCAAAACGGACGTTGCTTCTAGTTATTTCTCACAGAACCAAAAGAATACAGTAAAATATGCAGGTGTTCGGTGCTCACTTTCTACTCATCATTAGGAACTGCTAAGCAAAACACGCAAGCATAAACGGAATTAGATTTCTAGTTTCTGGTAATATTGGAACATTGGTCCGGTTCCATAGGAACCAATTTTTTAACGTGTATATTACGGTTTACAATTTCATTAAATCAGAATCTGCAAGCTATCTACAATACTTATTTAACAGATATAATAATAATAATAATAGATAATATTTGCTGCGGCGAACAAGTATACATGCAATTGTGTATTAGGTGTTGCGCACCCAGTAACAAATTTGTTCAAATATGACCAGAAGGATAAACAAAAATCAGCATGAACGGAAAGTATAATTGCCTGTGCACATTCATTTCGTGCTTACTGGCGACTCGTCAGTAGGAGACGGTACTATGCCCTATACTCATTATCTATTTCATCAAGAAATGCGGGACAATTATAGAAATTCTGCTGAAATATACGAGTTACAGCGAAAATTGGTAGGGCGGCAAAAATCGAGTCACTAGCTTGACTTTCTATGACTCAAATCCTACAGTTAAGAGGTCTAGTTTACTCTGCCATATGAACGTGGGTTCTTCTGGTACACTACACTAGATTCAAAAGAATAATCTATTATCTATGCAGTATCAAAGTCGAAATATCCATTATATACTTATTTATCGAAAAGTCTGACCTACCTGTCACCGTCTGGGCATACCACGCGAATACAGCTAGCCATGTGGTAAGAAATAAACTGTTGTATTGTTGATTGGGGCTGTCGCAGCGGACAGAATGCGTTAGTAGTTGTAGATGGGTCATCGTGAACAATTTCGCTGGCTACATTTAAAGAGCGTGACCTTTTTCCATCTATGTAGCGTCTCGCAATTGGTGAGTTCTGTAAATTTCGAAAATTAAATTAACTAAATAATATAAACCAGTTTGGTGCATTTTTCGAAATATTTGAATGCATAAAAATAAATCTGACGATAGGTTAAAATAAGTAATGGATGAAAAAGATTTCTTATAATAATAGGTTGACGAGACAGCTCAAAATCCATTTTATTAAAAAGACCATTCAAAGATTGGATAAACGATATATTTATTCATTTGGAAAATTCATCAAAGTGGCAAGAACCGCCAATTAGTCTAATGATATACATTTAACAACAAAAATACATGCGGAGATTTTAGTCCACTGCGTATGTAGTTCCAAAATCAAGCTGGTCAACGTGAATGAATAATTCATATTGGCCTGCTGGAAGTTTCGAAATGAAGCGTGTCATTCTCGGTGGTCAGCGGAGAGATATCGATTTCCTGGTTCCTCATATTAATGTTATCATCACACAAACGACCTTGAGCGTGCGAAGTCCTGATACCTCAACGCTTAATAACACCAGTTTCAGCCGAAGTTCATCTATCACAACCCTCTTCCCGATACATCAGAAGAGATAAATGTGTATTTAACCTATATTGGTTGAGTTATTTATGCCGATACATGTATTATTTATTATAATTGTCGTCCGGTCGGAAATTAATTACCCCTAACTCCGCAATCAAAGTGTTCATTTGTGCAGACGATACTCTAACTAAGTTTTTCAATCCGACGGAACACAAATATTCGAAGGCTGCTACCATCATCGTGCTGACTGCTTCATCTTAATACGTGGACTCCTGCGAGGACTTTCTGCTGAATTTATGCCAGCCATAGATAGGACCCTTTGTGCATTCTCGGTCTCAAAGGTGGCTATTGCTACATCTTCTCCCCTCCCCTGCCCCAGTCAGGAGTTACTTTACTTTACTGCGGCTGACTCCTTTTGGAGGATAAGCCGGCTCCAATGACATTTCATGGAGTTTCCTGGGAATTTGGTACAAGTGGTGTCTCCTCACCACTCTAGCCTTTGTACATCCAAGCGCAGTCTGCAAGGCAGGAGTTCGACTAAGCACACTATTTTAAGATCCAAGTGCTAAAGCTTGTGGTTCGTCGGGCATGTTAACGAAGACAGTATTGAGCTCTGTCCACCCTTTTCACGCGATACGAACCATCATTGACAGCCTGCAGTTCTATGGACTCGACCTTCGCGACCACGACATTATAGCCTAGCCTTAGGCGAGTACGTGTATGTCGTCTAGCATAGGCTTGTCGCTGTGTGGCCGTCTAAAATTTCATTCATGGACCATGGTTATTGGAGCGAATCCGGCAGCTGTTGATTCTGTAAATCGCATGACCCGTTCGACAAAATGTAATGTCTCTCCAGGCCCCGGGGTCCCATTGCATCAACATCGCAATACCTCTTTCATCGTCCGGTGTATTCGCTCAGCCGCCACGTAGGTCTGCGAGTGGTAAGTGGTTGCGCAGGAATATTTTATGTCAAGGTCCTTGCATCACTGATTAATTTTTTTCGATTCGAACTATGCACCCTGGTCGGTAACGATAATTTGTGGTGCACCTAATCGACTGAGCCGTCGCTCTTCTAAGCATCTTATAATCATCTTTTATGTGGATTTATTCAGTTGTAAAAACTAAACAAAGCGTGTAAACTTATCTTCCATGGAAAACTGATGGGCCACCTCGCCACGATCCACCGGCAGTGGACCTACCAGATCAATACGCAGAAATTGATTCGGTGCAGTGGCATTGAAAGCAATCAGGGTGACCATCTCTATTTTGTGGTTTACAACTCTGACATGTAGTGCAAAGTTGACAATAGGTACGCATTTCTTTGGACATGCCAGTCCAATTCAATCGCGATTGCAATGCCTCAATGAGTCGCGCGGCGCCGAGATAGCCCAACGTTTAATGCCAAAAGGCCATCAGTTCTGTCAGTATATCCTCCGGTACAAACCACTGAATTGTTCTTCCTTCTTTTCGCAACAATAAGCCGTTTTGCAGGCTCAATGTTTTATATGATGCAGAGACTTTGATAAGTGGCTAAATTCGGACAGCGGAAATTCTGCTGTGTGTATCGGCTGTCGCATTCTCGCTACCGGCTTTATGATGGAGTGTTACATCGTATTCCTCGAGCTCTTCAGTGGCTTGGTATACTACTTTCTTCTAAATACCCAGTGTACGCAAATACTCTATTGATTTATGATCGGTAAGGACGTCTATATGTCTACCGATGACAAAATGCCTAAACTTTCGTCTTACCCATTGTACGGTCAGTAATTCCTTTTCTGTGACGGTATAGTTTTACTCCGCCTTAGTGAGCGTGCGACTTATATATTGTACCAGAAGTCCGTCCGCTTGTAATACTGCTCCTATGCCAATATCTGACGCATCTGTAAGAATTGACATACTAGTTTCCAGGTAAGTCATCATAGTTGCGTCTATTAATTTCTGTTTACATAAGATTAAAGCCTCTTGAGCCTCCTTCGTCCAACGAAACGGTGTTTTGGTACTAGTTAACATAGACAAGGGTTGTTTCGTAACCGCCATCCCTGTGATATATGATCTATATAAATTCCGCAAACGAATAAACCGGCACAATGGTTTTCTATTAGTAGGCACCGAATAGTCCTTGACAGGCTGTAAATTCGAGTCTAATGGCCTACATCACTCCGCTGAGACTGAGTGACGCAGGAACTGCCCTTGCCGATCTATCTGAACTTGTTCTGGATTAAACGTAATCGCCATTCTACACCTTTGGACAACATATTCTGCAGCCGAATATGTAAAAAATGTTCAGTATTAGCCCGAATAATAATATTGTCAACGTAAGCTAATGTACAGGATAAGTCGGACACGAAAGAGTCCATCATTCTTTGGAACAGGTTCAGTTCATTCTTCAGACCAAATGGTACCAGAGAGATTTGGAAATAATCTTGGGATGCCTGTACCGCTAAATTCCATTGGCCTTCTTGCCGAACTCCAATTTGCCAAAACCCCTCTTTAAAGATAAGTACGGAAAATTATTTGCCTCCCGCTAGCTGTAGAAAGAGATCACGCAGAGCCGGCAAGGGATACGAGTCAGGTTGTCATCAAGTTTAATTGCCGGAAATCTGCCTCAAGTCGGAGCAAACCATCCATTTTCGTAGCTTAAACCGTGGGAGCTCAAAAACAGATGATGATTGTTCATCATCTCTTTTGTTGCACGAGTTGCTACTGCTAATTTCTTTGGAGAAGCACTATATTATTTTGGTGGTTCGTAAGCTTCATTTAATTTTATCCATAGTTTTATGCGATCGAACGTTGGTTCTGGACACTCGCTGCAATCACGGAGGTGAAATGTAGTGTAGTATTGTCTTTGAAACTCTTTCCAATATCCGGGCAGACAACTGGTATCCTGGCAATACAATTTAACAATAATTGATTGCGCGGGTGGTAGTAACAATTCTTTAAATCAAGTTTGCGAGCTTGAAGTAAACACCAATCCCATTGTATTTAACCAGTCGTCGAACAACATAACAAAACTACCGCCAGCCGCAACGCACTGACGCGTTTCGACCTTCCATGATCATCATCAGAGTACGACGGCAAACGGACTATCGAGGATCAAACCGCATTGAATATATATGGAAATCAAATTTAGATATGCGGCTCTCACCTCTAGCAGTCTTGCATACATTGAACTTGACTGGAAATGTCGGCTGCACAATTTCTATGCAGTCACGAACATTAACTGTTTGCAGCTTTCGCCACATATACATATATAAGCAAAACAATTTAACAATAATTGATTGCGTGGATGGTGGTAACAATTCTTTGAATCAAGTATGCGAGCTTGAAGTAAACACCAATCCCATTGTATTTAACCAGTCATCGAACAACATAACAAAACTACCGCGAGCCGCAACGCACTGACGCGTTTCGACCTTCCATGATCGTCATCAGAGTACGACGGCAAACTGACAATCTAGGATCAAACCGCATTGAATATATATGGAAATCAATGTTAGATATGCGGCTCTCACCTCTAGCAGTCTCGCATACATTAAACTTGACTGGAAATGTCGGCTGCACAATTTATATGCAGTCACGAACATTAACTGTTTTCAGCTTACGCCACATATACATATATAGGCAATACAACATTAACTGTTTGCAGCTTTCGCCACATATACCACATATACCACCCGGGCAATCAATTATTGTAAAATGTATTGCCTATATATGTATATGTGGCGAAAGCTGCAAACAGTTAATTTTCGTGACTGCATAGAAATTGTGAAGCCGTTATTTCCAGTCAAGTTCAATGTATGCGAGACTGCTAGATGTGAGAGCCGCATAGCTAACATTGATTTCCATATATATTCAATGCGGTTTGATCCTCGATAGTCAGTTTGCCGTCGTACTCTGATGATGATCATGGAAGGTCGAAACGCGTCAGTGCGTTGCGGCTGGCGGTAGTTTTGTTATGTTGTTCGATGACTGGTTAAATACAATGGGATTGGTGTTTACTTCAAGCTCGCAAACTTGATTTAAAGAACTGGTATCCTCCTGCACGTTAAGACTGCATATCGACTGTATGGAATTCGCGTTTTTCGGCCTCAAAAGGCATAAACGTTCATTTTGAAAATCGCTCGTCTTAACCCATTTTCTAATGAAATAAAGTCCCTATAGTAGCGATTGAGTATTCGCTACAACACAAGACTTATATAAGATAAATTTATTTATTAATAATTTAGTATTCCATTCGCCCGCAGCGCCCATCGGCACGCCCGATGCCCGATAAAAATTTTCTGTCGTAGGTTATACGTTGTTTAACGGCCAAGTCAGTAGTAATACCGACACATCATTCCCTTACCCAATTGCATTAATACTGGCTCTCCGTTGAAGAGTTCTAAAAGTTTATCTGATCATCTAAAGGACTTATCCTTTGAGCATGACCACGACTATCAATATTGGTGAGATGGTGGACCCTATTTCCCAAATAAGCTGACCGTCCTTTAGAACTATACTGATTTTTCTGCCACATATCCGATGTTTTCGTCGCAGCAGGTGCCTTTATATATTGATTTTGTTTCCAATCCACTGGCTGCCGCCATCCGTCTCTGAATCACTGATTATACTGCAAATAATTCCAATAAGGTATGTCGCCCCTGCCAGATGTTGTAACGAAACTCATGCGTGGAGTCCCAGTAGCCAATTTGGTGGTCGTCGTGACCAAATATTGTAGAGCCTGAGTTCCTTCTTCCAGGCCTCCCTGCACGCTCGATATTGCACCATATCTGGTAGGATCCAGCAGCATAAAAATGATGGCCTCATGCGGTTATAACCCGGGCAAAGTCTCGGTTGGCTTGGATAATCACCGCTTTATGCGTTCCATGGTATCAACGGGCATCTCACCCGGTGTTGGTTTGAGTCTGTAAAATTCTGCAAACAACTCCTGAGGCCTGGCAAAGAATTCATCCAACACTCGTCTTCTATATTCTCCATACGTCAGGTCGACAGGCAATAATAATTCAATTTCAACTGTCAGGTCGACTAATTCATGGACAGCTACGCGCACAATAGTTGCTCCTAATAAAAATTCTTTTGCTCGAACAGAGGCTTCAAATTTTTCTACACACAAATGTGGCCTTTTCACATCCAAGTGTTCAAGCATAAGTTTAAATTCTAATGACGGACGGAAAAACTCATCAATTCGAATTAAAACACCGGCATATGTCTGACTTCTGTGTCTTGGGTGCGGTCGCCATTGCTGACTTCACCTATAATGGCTGGGTAGTATATGCGGATTATCTTAGAATTTATTATAAGTGTGTCGTCCAGCCGAGACTTAATTATCCCTAACTTCGCAGTCAGTGTTAATTTGTGCAAACAAATCTCTTACTAAGTTGTCTAATACGCCAAAGCCTTTTTCAACTCAAAACAAGTGCTTTATTTTTAACCGACTATGTATAGTAGTTTGCTCGTATAAAAACAAAATACAAATATCTATTACTTTATATTCACTTCTGCGGCTCAAAGGTTGCTTCCATCATTTTGCTGTCTGCTTCATCTTAATTCGTGCACGTCTGCGAGGACTTTCTGTTGTATTCACTTTAGCCCTAGAGAGGAAAGTTGGAGTGCTCTTGGCCTCAAAGGTGGCTATTGCTACGAGAAAACCAATTTATGATTCTGTATTGCCGGATTTTAGAACACCGGTCACACAAAAACGTATGTTTATACATACATTGTATATCATTCTTGCAGAAAATAGTTCCCCATAAAGAGTACAAGTTCATCGAAAGCCATATCTATTACTATGGCCAAAATTTACTAATTAATTGATAAATAGAATGGCAAGTTCGCCTAACAACACACAAAATATATTTTGCCATGCAATTTAAAAGCTCAAATACAAGAAGCATATTTAAATAATAGATACATCACACGCGCTATCTAACTCTCTCCTTACACCATTCAAACAATCTAGCTGACCTAATCCACATATAATGGACCTTGCATCTTCCGCTCCTCCGCGGTTCATATCATAACACTTTTTGCGTTAGTGTAGCAAATACCTGTGCCTCAGCAACAAAGCAAGGATAAAAATCGGTACTCCGAGCGCTCGAATGTGGAAAATATGCTGATTAACTAGGCGGACATTGTCGTCAGTCATCCATTCCCAAACCTTCCTTAAATAGAGTAGTAATTTGCACGAATCGTTGTAACATTGAAACTATTATTGATCGGCCTACATTTTCGTGTGCCTAATTTTTGCTTTCTGTACTTGCACAATTTAGAGACTTGGTGAAACTACATGTGATGTGTCAGGAAAAGAGGACATGAAAAATCAGGTCGATTTTTGCATATCTGCAATAATATTAGAATCTTGAGAATAGCGTGAAACATCATGCAACTATTAGTAAAAGTAGATCATCTCGTGTGTAAACAAGACTTGGAGAATATAATTATATAGGGAGTATCATACATTTAGATTCGCTTTAGAAAATATTTATTTGTTGAAATCAATGTGTTGAATAATTAAAACCTTACATCGTTGAAGCACAGAAAGAGATCGCAAGTTACCTGTAAATTAGAGTCATCGTCCTCTTCAACAGATCCTTCACAAAACGTTCTCCACCCCATTAGCGATGCATCATCTGACAAACGCGAAATGACATTTTCACCTGCAGGTCTTTCACATTTAACTGATGGCAGCAGAGGATTCACACAAGTTTTACATTCACCTATATCATTTTCAACGGTGTAAGCTGCATGCTTGCACTTTTTGAAATGTCGAGCAAAAGGCGTCGAGGCTTTCCTTGCCTCATCAAGATTGGCAGAATTTGCAGTTAGCAACATTTTATCTTTGATGAAGCGGTCATTTTCAGTCGGCCGAGCAGTTTCGTTGCTGATTAACGGTGAGCTCTTCGAAGTTTCGCGTGCGTCATCGTTGCGTCGGAATGGGCTTACACCAAATTTCGCAAATGATCTTACCGACGCTATAACCCCAAACTCTGAGGTGGAGCCAACACTGATTGACTCGAAGAGACTGGCTTTGAAACGCGACCACCTGATCAATGTTGGTTATATGAAAAATTGGTTAAATTTACAAAAAGCATGCATACAACAGCTAGAGGTTATAGGCGCAGATCAGCTCTTCGCAGCCAAATGAAGCCGTCTCAAGGAGCCTACGGACTGTCCTCTACGCAAAGGTTCACATATGTGCTAGGTATGTAAGCTAGAATAGACTAAAGTTATGTAAACTTTAAAATGCATGCAACTGGTAAAATCTATGACAATAAACGGTATGATCAACAGGGAACTCTGTGCTTGTAAATCACAATCAAAATATCTCAGGTAAACCGCTAGTGACATAAAAAATTGACAATAAAGGAGAACAAACATGGATCAATACAGAACAAAACAGAGCATTGCTAATATGTATATGAAAGGCTATTCGCCAATTTTAAACAAAATATCGTGATTTAACAAAAGAATTATTGAAGTGCATTAACGAATCAAGGTGTGTGGAGAAATTTTTGGAAAAGCAAATCGATAAATTTATAATACATTGAATATATAACTCTAATAAAATTAATAAAATGACAGAAATTGGTTGATTTTAGGGTAACCGGTTAACAAGCAGAATGGAAAACCCCGCAGAGTGCATTCTTTTTATTACATAAAACAAATATCGGTGCGATAATCTATTAGGAATGAAATGCTCCTACTGACGAGATGCTGGTAAAGTATGAAGCGCATGTGTATATAAGATTAGAAGTTCGGTTCATGCTGATTTTGACATATCATTCTAGTGTTATATCAACTAACCTGTAGCAAGGTACAGAATGTCTAATGCGTAAATAAATATATTTTCAGTCATCGCAATCAAGAATATATATTTTATAGGTTGGTGTAGCAGCGCAGCTAAACAGCATATAATGAGTGCTGCACGATAGGTCGATTATTTCATTTACTAATTTACTCATCAATAAATAAGTACAGTGTAATGCGTAATTAAGTTATCGATTTAAAACTTCTATGCCATAGCATATATGTATTTCTATAGCGAACTGTGATTGGATACAATAAGTGCAATAAGAATTCAATTTCTATTAGTCAATTAAAATTATTGCCGTGATTTATTTTTTTCAAAAGCTACATAAATCAACGCGAATTTTAAATAACTGCACTCTAATACTTCAATAAAGCTTGTAACTCAACTTCGATTTTTTTCTGTTATGAGCAACTGGGTCGCATAGGTACTGGCTAAAATAGAAGGACATCACGGACAGGTGGAGTTAAACTCAGGGACAGAAAGCAGATTGCACAAATTGATTACAGAATACAGACGATTCAACTGAAGTAGTTGAACACTAAAACTGGACTGACTGATGTCGTGATAATCGATGTCAATCGAGGCCAGAGAATAAGGCCACATTAAAATGTTAGACGTTTAGAATTGTTGTTAATTTCAAATTCGCTGAAATTAAGATGAAAAATAAAATGAATTCGACTACCTTTACGGTTCCGGCACACAATATAATGGAAATGTATGAATTGATGTTTTGATGTGAATAACTAAACGTCAAGTTTCTATCAATATTGCTTCAATGCGCAAACTTTTTGGCTATTGCAACGTCAAGTTTTCTTTCCGTAATTTACTAACTGTATATTAGGACACTTTTATATTCTTGAATTCGGCGAATTAATGTGCCGGCTCGTAACAATGTTAGTTCAACTCATTTTATTAATCTGTAATGTCGTTATATGCGATCAAATTAAAAATGAAGATTATTTAAACTGTGTTTTATAATAAATTAATAATAATTTATAATAAATTTACGCTTTCAACTATGATTTATTTCTCAATTAATATTAATTATATATAGATATATATATATATATATATATATATATATATATACGATATTAGAGCATCATCCAAAAGGAGTCAGCCGCAGTAAAGTAAAGTAAAGTAAAGTATATATACGTGTGTGTGTTTAATTATGGATAGATTATGGGCACCTCGTAAAATCTTATTTTTCTGCCTAATACAAAACTGCATGTCTATTAGTTCACTATAGCCACAATTATATTAGTATGTCATGCTTAATTGAATTATTATGTTATTACCACAGCAATTCAACAAATGCCATGTTGGATGCCAGATAACAGGTGTTCAGAGTGGTTGTTACACTCCAGTGTAATGAAAACTATCCTATTTCCAAATTCATTGTGTTGGTGCATTGTGCAGGTTGTGTACACGTTATATATAGTGATCCGGCGCTGAGGTCGCATTTTCAAAGAGTTCAAGTGAAGTTGGCGCTACAAATGTTTTAATATAAATACGTCTAGGAGAATGTACCGTCCAACTGTTTCGCATTAATTGACTACGTATATTGTTCGTTTTGGGCGTAGTGCCGGCTTCTACTATTGATTCACCAATAAGCACGAAACGTATATGAGCATGAGATTGTTACTATTGTTTATTTGCTTATTTTGGTTTATCCTTCTAGTTCTGCTTGAACTAAGTTGTTACTAGTTGCGCAACAACTAATAAACAAATTGAATGTATATAAGTCCTCCGCAACAAACAGTATCTAACTGTCATATAGTTAATAAAATGATGTCATAATTAATTAATCAATTAATAACTAATATCGACCAAGGCCTGAGTGTATGGCTTTTCAGCAGTAATAAGTGTTCAGAAATGGTTGTTATTCTCAAATTTGATGAAATTTCGAATATCTTGAATTCCGTTGTGTTGGTACCATGCACCAACTCAGCAACTATATTGTTGGTACACTTTGAAGGCTCCGTATGTATTACATATATCTATATTGTCAAAGACTTCAGCTCTACTACGGCTGGTATACATATTTTTATAGAATATTGTACCGTCCATTTGTCCTAAATATCTCACCAAAATATGTAGTTGGTAAAGGGCGTGACACAGGCTCCTAATGATGAGCCACCAATAAGCACGAAACGAATCTGCAAATAGGATTATACCTGGCGTTCATGCTGCCTTTGGTTTACACTTCTGGTCTTACTTTAACTAATTTGTTACTGGATGCGCACCACCTAATAAACTCTCTCTCTCTCTCTCTATATATATATATATATATATATATATATATATATATATATATACTCTATATATATATATAGTCAATAAGGAGGAAACGAGTATGCCAATTCGATTACGCTTTGTGTTTATTCAGATTTTTTATCCTTAAATAGACGTCTACGAACTTATGGGTTACTAGTAGCGCCATAACTAACGCAAAAGCCGTCCCACGTAAGATGGAGATACTTCAGACAAGATATGGGATAAAAGGTTTCTCTGTAAATTGAGGTACGACTGTTTGAACAAGATCGACCAAAGATGCAGTTTGCCTAATTAAGCAATGCAACTAGTTGTAACGAATGATTAAATTCTGCAGTTTTGCGTGCAAAATTAAACAACAAATGCAATCGGTTTTCAAATCGCTAATTGATTAAATCATAACCTGGATCTCAATACTACAAAACATCAAGAAATAAAACATTAGTTTGATTGAAAAACAGGGATATCAAGGCTTTTTATATGCATAAGTACATTTTTTGCAAACAGAATCTAGTTTCGCAGAAATTAAGACAAAGAATTTAAAATGAAGAAAATAGCATGTACGACTTACGTATTATATTCTCATGGAATTCATCATTCTTGCGTAGAGTAAAAGAAAAAATATTTAACGTATCCCCAAATTTCTTTGGTTGTTGAAAGATTTGCACTATCAGTTTCGCAAAGATCCGAATGATCCTCATTTACAAGTACGCCTTGAGTTAGTCTTGGAGGAGGCTGGGTGCTGATTTCTCCCTTCACTCCGAAGGCTTCCACATCATTCGTACTAACCACTGGAAATGAGGTACGATCTAATCTTCGTTGACTGGCAACGTTTCGGTACCTCATTTCCAGTACCTTCATCAGGCTTCTAGTAACGCATATTACAATGCTGACACCATCACATTCAACAAATGTAGCCGGACAACCAAGATTAGATCGCAAATCATTGCCGGTGAAAAGTACGAATGATGTGGAAGCTCTCGAAGTAGGGAGAAGTATCAGCACACAGCCACGATGAAGACGAATTTAACGCGTACTTGGAATCAAGGATAAATCGGATCCTGGAAGAACTGATAGTGCAAATCTACCACCCACGAAAGAATATCAGGAATACGTTAAATGTGATGATCACAATGCGCACCAAAGAACGACTTTCTAGAAGAAAATATTTCAAGAATATCTCGTCCCTGGAAATACAAACTGAAAAATCGATATGATAGGAGTCAAATCGATTATAATTAAGATGGAAGCAATCCAAACAATTGCAGTTGCAACAATTTCCGGGAAAATAGAAATATTCCTGCCTGATAAACATCGAATAAAGCAGTAGTTTCTTATCATCCGTTGCTCGCACTGATTTATCACGAGTAATTCACTGTAATTTTGAAATACGATTAAACTTTCTATTACATTAAATCAAGTTTGTGAGCTTCAATTGAGCACCAATACCATTTTATTAAAATCAGTCACACAACATTGACAAAATCACCGTCAGTCACACGTATTAACACGTTTCAAACATCCACGGTCATTCACAGAGCACAGAGAAGAACCGAAAAGCGAGGATCAGAACGCGGTATGGACATTCAGATATGCGGCTCTTAAAGGCTGGAGTCTCGAACTTAACTGGTTACATCGGATTCATATTTTTTATGCGGTCACTACAGTTGTATAAACTGGAGATACTAGAAAATAACTGCTGTCCAGGAAAGAAAGAACATCATCCGTACAATAAGTTGGTGGTAGATTTTCCAAAGAACGTAACTGTTCCTGCCAGGGTCGCAAACAAATATTATAATTAGGAAAGTTTATACGCAAAGAAATAAATTATGTCTGAGCCTACACTTTTGTTGATAAATACTAAATGTTGCCAAAGCCGGAATTTTAACCTAGGGCAATTAATTCGAAGTCTCACGACTAATTTCTTGCGCCACCGAAGACGTTCATTGCAGAAAGTCTTCAGCTATAGACCAACTTGTGTTTATTTTCAGCTTTTTCTTACGGTGGAACCTTTTGAGTATGGCTTTCTAATAAGTTCCAAGTAGTCATTCGAGATCTGCCAATAATAGGCATACACTATACAACTTGGAAAAGTGACGTTAAACTAAAGAATAATGGTAGGATTTAATAACATGTATGTTGTCGATATAAATTAAACATAGCACAATTCGTAAATACTTAAAACAAGCTTTCAACTACGAATGACCTAGATTTCCATTTTATTAGTTGAATTAAGAATATTTTTACTTTCCGTTAAATTTGGATCCATTTAGAGCTAAAATCATGAGCCTAACCAAAGAAGCTAATCCAGATATCAAAGTCACTCCGGAGGTAGAGATAGACAACATTCTTATCTTCTGGAAAATCGATCCACCCGAGAAGAACATGGTGATTTGACACTATTAAGACATCGAAAATCTACATTTCCTTTGTAATACATTCATTACGGAAGAAATGTTCCAGAATTCAATAAATGAAACCTTAGTATTAACCTAGAAAAACGAATCTGAGAGATATGCTCTGAACTCAAGATAGAGAAAAAGCTTGGCTAACTAAAGGAAATGTTGCTAATGAGCAACTACTCGTGGCGGCTTACAGATGTCAACATAAGGCCACGTCCGATTATTATTACAGAGGATACCAACAAAAACGCTTGCCTTAATTTACCACTTACAGGTGAACTGCCAATCTCAGTATTTGAGTGGCGTTTACATCGAATCACTGACGCAAATTTACATAATTTAGAACACAGAGAATCATGAGGCTGGATTGCAAGAATAATTTTTCGACTCTATTCTAATCCTCCATAATTTACTAATTTACCAAGATGTGTGGTCGAATCCATATTTTGAAGTACAAAAAGGCAAATTATAAATAGAATCAAACAACATTAACGGCAGAAATGGAACTTAAAAACCTGTCATTGTCATAAAAATCAAGAATTTCAGAAAATATTTTTGAAATTGGGCACAACCAATTTAACGAATTTCTCGGTTCCAGTGAAATGCGAGTCAGAAAAATTACTATATTTGTGCAAAAATCCTTTAAAGAAAACAATAAGCACACAGCCTAAATATTGAACAGTTTCACAAAAATTAAATTGTACTTCATTGGCCACAATTCAACAAAACCAGCAACAATATCCTTGTAATCATGCATCTATTAAACCAACAGCAGGAGACATCCAACCGAACAGCCAAACAATTGAGTTAGAAGCAGCTGTTTAAGTGAAATAAACAACAGCGCTTAATATTGCAATCGCGACTACCTGCATTGTTGTCAGTTGAACGAAACACAACTCATGAATAATGTGAAACCACAGACAACACACGAGGAAAAAAGCATTCTTACACGCAATAGTGATCAGTGCAAAAGCCTCGTTAAAACTCACTCCACCAACACAAAAATAACCAGATATCAAACATCAAAAAGTTAAACAAGAAGGACAACCCGTGATCGTAAACATACACAAGCACAAACGCACTTACAAGTCATCAAGTAACTACTGATGCAAATAAACACAGGGAAATGTGACAATAAGACAATTTCTCATTCATTTAAACAAATAGTATCCCAGAACATTTATAGGCAAAAGATTGTAAATTATTTGTTAATAATTCCAGAAACAAATGAACATTTACAACATTTTTTAAAATATGAATTACTAAGTCGCTTTCGCTAAACCTTTACTTCTTGTAATAATTACGCATATCAAACACTATAAAAATTATTATTCAAGTCGAGTATTCGGATTTGAGTTAAATACCAATCATAATTTGTGTGACCAGATGAACGAAATGGCGAAACTATTACCCGTTTACCGTACTGACGTGTTTCGACCACCCAGGAAAATTATCCGAGTCCGCTAAAAAACAAACTGACTAGTGTTAAACTGCAATTTTCATGTATTTTGTTGAACACAGTTGACGTACGATGGACATGAGTTGCCGAAAATGTCTAATCAGAATGGATACATTTTCCACAAATCAAAAACTAATTTACAACCCTGATAAATAAATGAAAGGATCAAGAAAAAACGAGCTCCATCGAAAATTGTAAAAATACAGAGAAAACTAATTATTTGACATCAGTTGTTATTCAAACGTAAAGAGATCAAATTAGCATCAATGATCAATTATGCCCGACTATGTTTACTTATATTTTACCGAGGAAACAGCAATAAATTATCAATTAATTTACGTTTTGATGATATTTTTGGTGCATTGGAATTTATTAAAAATAATTATATCATTCTTAGTTCCATCAAAATTACTTATTGTTTGTGTACTTCTTTGTGACGGTGCTTCTTTGCATTAACATAAACAAGACATTTCGATGCTGCCGCACGATCAAGACCAGCTTAGTGAGGATTTGAGATTTTAGCCTGTTAAAACGGGTATTTGTTGGTTATCACAGATGCGCCTTCTAATCGGTGAGTATTCAAGCATCTCAGTATAAAATATTCTGCGGAAAGTTTGAAGGAATTTATAGCTGTCGCCATAGCCCATATCGTGGTGGATACGTAACGCTAAAAACTGCTTCACAGATACTTTCTGCAGAGTCACATAAATGTACAGATTGGTAACGATTCTTCAGAGCAAGATTAAGACAAGACCACCAAGCTGCGTTTCGTGAATACAATTTACACGCAGTTTTCCCTTGATAAAATACTCCACTGGTGCATATCCATTGCACGTAGTATTACTTGCCCACTGTATAGTGCTTGATATTGGAAAATGTCTTCGACGAACTATTATCATCAACTCATCAGTAATACTGTAACTATTACTGATAATGACCAACCGTGCATTAGTATAATGCACTGATGCTTTACCGGCGCACAAACAGAATATTCATATACACGTGTGGGTTTTAAATTATCCTAAGGTTGCTCATTCCTTGCGGGGGCGCTGAAACTATGCTAATTTTGCTTCTTCTAATTCCTGTGCTTGGTATGAGAAAGAAAATCGCTGAAGCTCAATCGGCATAGGTCAATGTGTCGCAAAGGCAAACAAATAGTACCACCAAAAGTAAGGTCCAGTCTGCAGTTAAGGTGTAGTGTACGCACATCGCATTGCAGTAAGATATCTTCGTTTTTTAGTGTTATGTACTCAGTATAAAAATACCTTACTTTGAATCAAATTTAGAAAACCTCTGGTCATTAAAAGTTCGACCACTACTTTTCCTAGATTTTGCTATGAGATGTGATAGATTTACTTTCTTTAAATCAAGTTTGCGAGCTTGAAGTAAACACCAATCCCGTTGTATTTAACCAGTCGTCGAACAACATTTAAAGAATTGTTACCACCACCCGCGTAATCAATTATTGTTTAACAGTATTTCCTATATGTGTGTGTGTGAGAGAGAGAGAGAGTGGCGAAAGCTGCAAACAGCTAATGTTCGTGACTGCATAGATTCGCAACCGACATTTCCAGTCAAGTAATTCGACCCAGACTAATGAGGTGGGAGCCGCATATCTAAATTTGAATTCCATATATATTCAATGCGGTTTGATCCTCGATAGTCAGTTTTCCGTCGTACTCTGATGATGATCATGAAGGTCGAAACGCGTCAGTGCGCGCGACTGGCGATAGTTTTGCTATGTTGTTCGACGACTGGTTAAATACAATGGGATTGGTGTTTACTTCAAGCACGCAAACATGAATTAAACAATTGGTACCACCACCCGCGCAATCAATTAATGTTTAATAGTTTTTCTTGCTTATATATAACTAAAATTGATCAGGTGTGCAAATTTTCAGCGTCTTATTACACAATTTTGTAAAAAAAACAATTTTTGGAAAAAAAATATAAAAATCAAAACATTTTATTGAAGGAAAATCTGATTCAAATTTTCAGAGCCTGTAAATTTTAATTATCATACACAAATACACGTTTATAAAGCTGAATGTGTGTGTTTGATTATGTGTAGATCCAAAACTTACGACGTTCTTCACTAAAGATATGAATCAGCTGTAAAATATAAAGCATGATTTATAATAACAAAATTGTAATTCCATTAAATGACAAACAATGAAAACTATTAACAAAAATGAGAGACAAATTGTGACAAAATAGGTGTGGCAATGGCGCAACGGTCGTCAGGCTGAGAAAATTAATTGCTACGAATAAAAGACCAAATCGATATTCTGGTTATAATAATGGCAAAAATAATAATAACTATTATCATTACTATATCATTAATAAAAATAATAATAATTTTGGAATAAGAAATTCATTAAAATTCATAGTAACATTCCAACGCGTGCAGGTAAAATAAATCTTAACAGATACAAGAAATGTTTCTTTCTCATTTTCTCCTCAGATATCCATAAATGAACATATAAATTGAAAGACAAAATAAACGGAAAATTTAAACGAGGAGAGAGTGTGAACCAAGAGAACGACCATGCATTTGTGATCATTACCTTCAGTACAGGCTCAATCACCGAACATGTTTTTCTTGCAAAAATCAGGCTGCAAATTGTTTATCCACAGAGATTAATAAGTGGCTAACTCGTTTCTGTTATTTTCTTTAATAATAATGTTAAATTCCCCGTCTGAGGAACAGACTTTCCATGTTCCAATGATGTTTTGAGCAATTTCCGATGTACATTCACTATTACATTTGATATAAACGTTTGAATTTCTGTTCTTTTAATTCGATTATTACTCGTCTGGCTGATCGGCGTACGTAAGTTGATCTGTCTATATATGTAAACAAACATCAGTTACGGGTGCGACGATAACAATTATTTTAAATCAACATTGCGAGCTTGATATAAAAGGCTGACCCATTATGTACGCACATTTGTCAGTATCAACTAAGTATTGCATAGTGTTGAAAAGGCTATTCATCTATTAGACCGGTTTCGTCCTTATTGGGAGCTCATCACGTACTGTCCAGAATTTGCCGCTGACAGGACTCAAACCTGGGCACCTCTGACTCGGAATCTGGTGGTCTAGCTACTAAGCCACCTTGGTGAATAGGATAGCAAATAAACAATGCTCTATCGATCAATCTCAAAACGAAACAATTTCTTACATATATTTGGCTGTAATTGTTGACATGCCTATGCTAGACGATTCTTGTTCTACGTTGAGACAGATTTTCGTACCGAGTCATCATAGCAATAGGTTATGATGATGATTGATGATTAGATGTGTGTGGAGATCCAAACCTATCTACACTTTGAATAAGAATTAATGGGCATATTTTTATCCCCACATCTTTGGGAATAACTTCTGCCAAGGTTTTTATACTTCCAGTTCCAATTCATCCACTGGCTCCATTTTTAGTCTCATTATTCACCAACTGATTCTATTTCGTCAGTTTAAAAGAGGACAGTTATACATGAATAAAGTTCATACTAAAATTTAAAAATGCAAAAACTGAATTCAGAGTCTACGCACTGTGCGCACTAAAAGAGCCTGCGTTCGCCCATCAATAACAGACGAGGATCGAAAAGATAGCTGAGAATATAATTTGCATATGATGGCAGAAACCAAGCTCCAGTGCTAAGAGGGAGGCTTCGCTGGTCGCCTTCTTCTATATATTCCCTGGAGTAAGTGCACGTTGAAGTGACAAATGATGAAAAACAGTGGTGGCCTTGGCTGAAGCATTATAACTTACTTTACAAGGAGAAATAATTTTGCCTTTTTAATTGACATCATATAAGATAATGCATTCAATACTATGGCCAAAGAGCCCGTCAAGCATGAGGCTTATATTTTACATGGCTTCGAGTCCCAACCAGTTTTAACGGTAACACTAGCATTAAAATTGCCATTAATACCGATATACTAGAATCCTCTTTATTGGATAAGCCATGGATTCTTTCCAAATGTGCAGTCAAATGTGAGGGATTGGATACGTGTAAACGTACCAGAGGCAAGGAAAATTCTCGACAGTTTCATGAATATTTTAACTCGCACTTCCATGTAAATGGTGCTGCTGAGCTTAGGGTAGCTAATCCTCTAAGAAAATGAAAACTCTAAATATCTCCACAAATAACTTGAACCAAAGGGTCTAACAATAAACATGAAAATAAGAATATTATAAAATTGAGAACCAAAACTTACACTCGCATGCAAGGCATCACAATCAATTGCGAATCGAGTCCAAAACACGCGAAAAGAATAACGCCCTGGCCGAAATTGAATACGGCATCGAGAAATTCAAGAACTATGTAGACACCCGACATTTCTTCGTGCACCAAACGCCATAAGCAAAGACTGGCACCCTAAATGTAGAAAAAAAAACAGAAAATAAAAGGAAGCCGATGAACCGACAGAGGTTTCCAATAAAATTGGATTTCACCCCAAAACTGACAGCAAAGTTTGCATTTATTAATAGACACCGCCTCGCGTGAGCTTGTTTGGTCGATACTTTCGCGAAAATCTTTACTTTCTTTTTGTAAAATGTAAGCAAATTTCCGCTTTAGGCCAACTATTCTCAAAAGCGCGTAAACTCAAATAGAAAAACAGACATGCAGTCACACAAATGAACAATAAAACGATAATGTGGGTGACTGACAATAAATTAATTAAAGGTTTACGTGAATGAAATGAATACAAACCTCATACGAAACTTCGGCCTATAACAGGTACCAACCAGTTACGAGTTTGCATGGGCAGCATAATATCAGTTTAAGCACGACATTTTGCCCAGCAGAATGTTGCACAATTAACTAACTGATCCTCGTTTGGCTTAATAAGTTCGTTGAAATTTTTGTTCACATTATCTCTTAAGATATTTAGACATTTATTGTCGAAGAGATTTTCGATCAAAAGGACATCGTGCCAAAAATAGGCAATAAGGCAAGTGAGAAATCTTGTTTAAAACGTATTCATTTATACGTATGACTAGCTGATATCAAAACAGTTACTCATGTTTCACTAGAAAGACGTCACCGCCCATCTGTGTGCCTTCATAATTGTTACGCATGGAATTAAATATAATTACATAGATGATTACATCCGCTTAAATGAAACTAGTCACAGCATGACAATTTCTCTTTGCAAATATCATATACGAATAATTTTTATTCAAAGGTTGCGATCTTGATATAGCCACCTGATCCATTGTATACATATATTTATCAATATAAACTAAACATTTTGCAATGTAGACAAGGAATTTCATCCAGTAGACAGGTTTCGTATTTATATAGAAATCATCCCATACTGTCCAGAATTTGCACCGGAAAGCACTCGAACCTGGGCAAGTCTGCAGGGTGGCTCAGTCGTTAGAGCATCAGATTCCAAAGCAGAAGTGCCCAGGTTCGAGCCCTGTCCTCGGCAAACTCTGGACTGTACGTTATGAGATCCCAATAAAGGAGAAACCGGTCAACTAGATGAATTGTTTTTCTACACTATACAATACTTAGTTTATACTGACTAATGTATGTTCTTAATGCGTCAGTTGTCTATATAAAGAACGCAATCTTGATTAAAAGTAATTGTTATCACCGCTCGCGCAACCAATGTCGTTTAATCAGATTCAAAAATTATGGTTCACCATTATTATTATAATGTACAGCGAAACAAAATGCATTAGTAACTGATGTTTCACAACCAAATAACCATAAGAAAAATAACAAAAAAACAAGAAAATATTAAACAAATAATGAAAAATATAATACTTTAGACGAGTAAATTATCAAAGATGAGTGATTTATGAGAGGGAGGATCTAGTTACTATTAAAGCTACGTGTTAGTTTGTAGTCTTCACATTTACTATATCGTTAATATCTAAGATAATAGCAATGGATAGAGAATGTGTGAAGCAATACAAATGATATGCTCCATTAGTAGAAAATGCCAAGAGAAATAACCTAAATATTAATACGTGAGAAATGCGTTTTATTTAGTCGTAAAGTTAAGATAAATGAAGGTACGAAAATAAATAACATATTGGAAAAACGGTTTTTTTCCGTAAGGAAGGATGATAGTTGACTCAAAACTTTTGTTAATAAGTGATGCATCAAATAAAGACACGTCGTAAGGCGATATGATACGGTAACTAGAAATACAGGGTAAAATGTTATTAATGATAAAATTAACCGTCAAGAAGAAAATATATGAACTCAAACAAAAGCTAATTCGAATCCCATGTTGTTAAACTTTGCTGGAGCTAGTTTCCGATTCATCAGAGCGCTACAGCAAACTGATAACTTGGATTAAACTGCAACGTATGTATAGTCTATAACATATATTTACAATGTATATATAACATTCAAATTCAGGAACATAAATTCCGAAGCCTGGTAGTCGCGTTTAAAATTTGTTGGTCAGTAATGTTTACTGGCGGAAAACATAGGATAGATGTCGATTTACAGTTAGAAAATATATATGCTTTCGTGCGTTTTCGTGTATAAATTCAATAAAGTACACACACGTACAATTAAGCAATCATTGATTGCACCCGCGTTGATAACAATTATTTAAAACAAGTTTGCAGATTTGCGATAAACATCAATCAAATGCCATTTAACCAGTCGCATTTCATAGCTAAAATACTGACAGACTCAAGCATTGACAAGTTTTCAAAAGCTGTGTTTCTTTCGATAAACAAGTTACCAATCTATAATTATTAAAAATGGAAAATTTGACTTTCAACATCGAGCTTGTGTTCCAAAAAAATAGTTATTAGAAATGAAAGAAAGGCAAAGGCTAATACGTTTACTAATAGTCTAAACACGCAGAATAGGGCATTTTTGATTAGATAAGTCGATGTTAACATACTTACATGACATCTAAGTCTAAATGTTATCAACATTAAAAAAAAACACTGCGCCAAATGTAGAAGTTACCTCTTGTTTAAATCGATTGCATAAACCTTAGATAAGTAAAATATGAGAGCTTCATTCTGTGAAAAAGCAACTGTATCCATGAATCTGGCATCAATATTAGCCGTAACAACACCGTTAAAATAAACGAATTTCCGGGCAGCATGTAAAGAAAGAACAGGAAGATCGTGCATCATTCGTGGAAGAAATTTGAATGAATATCTGTGTAATATGGGATATCCTCAAATTTTTCACTAGTACGCAAACGTATGTCATAAGAATATATTGTTAGTACAAAAATATTACTAACGAAAGCAATTGCTTGTCTAACAAAAACACAGTTTTCTGATCACTCATTGATGCTTCGCGTGCGCAATAAAAATAAATTACACAAAGTTTGCAAACATGAGATAAGAACCAATCACAATTCATTTAACTAGCCGTAAAATATACTAAAACCTCCGCCAGTCGCATGTAATGACGCATTTCAAAATACCATGGTCATCAACAGAGCACGACGGGAGCTGAGAAACGGGGATCGAACTGAAAAGAAAATAGCATTCGGCTCTCGCTCAAAGTCTACTCGTATATATTTTATTTGAATTCAATGTTTCCTACACAATTTCTATGCCGTGAAGAGCATAACGAGTAAGTAGATTTCGCAACATTCATAAAAATAATAAAATTAAGCAGTCAATGAATGATGAAAGAAAATCAAAGGAAATTATGATAAAATACTAGTTCGCAAAAGATGGAAAATGAGCAAGGATACGCTTACAAAAAACATCGTAATCAACAGTAGCATCAGTAGGATCAGATGTTGCATCGGCTGAAGTTCTGCCTCATCGGCTTCCCACATGGCCAAAGTTTGTTGAAAAACATCCAAAGTTGACTGTGCTCCAACTTGAGCAGATGATTTATTGAATTAGAATAGGACACAAATACACACACACAGATGTACAAACACGCAATAGAACAAAATGCACCAGACAATGTAGATTAGTTTACTTTTACGGAAATCGCCTCTTTTTTATTAAGGGTGACAAGAACTAGCACCTAAGACTTTCAGAATAAGAATTATAGAATGCAATTTCATTGGTGCGACCGGTTTCCACTTACCAGTTACTCACCAACAGGAGTCGGCATTAAACCCCAAACACACTATATGCTTAAGTTGCATTGGTGGTGATAATAATTCTTTAAAACAAGTTTGTCAGCTTAGTATAAAAATCAAACTCATTGAATTTAGCCAGTCGCAAAACACTATATATTTGGTCAATTTATGCGGAGCAAATGAGCGGTTCAATCTACTATACGTGTGCGTATTAAAATATAGAACATTTAGCATCATATTAAGTCTTCGGCAATGCGGCTTTAAAGTCATCGAACAGGAAAATATGTACAAACCCCGTAAAGTGTACCAATACCATGATATTGGTTATAGGCTAAATCTGAACATATCTGAGAATAGCAGCAATTCTGAACACCTACTACAGCAAAGCCTTTTAATTTGGCCTTGATTAAAATTATTTGTCGTCTTTTCATTGTCACCATGACATCGAACAATTACACACTATTTATTTATTCTTGATTGTAGACCCCTATTATGTATTCACATTTGTAGTAGGTACTACGCACCTGGTAACAAATTGGTTCAAACAGTATCGTAAGTATAATATGTAAAATCAACATAAATAAAAGATATAATATCATGTACCCAAACGTCTATTGTTTACTCGCAACTCGTCAGTGGGAACGGGTACTAGGCCCCAAAATCACTAAATATTTTGTTAAGTTATGGGCGGAAATTAGATTGTGTAGCTCCCTTGACATATAAGTATTTCATATATCAATAAATGCATACATATTAGAGCATGAACATAAGTTCCACAAACATAATACTGTTTATGTCTGGACATTGATCGGCAAAATCAGATATATTTATATACTATACAGCCAAAGATAATGACTCGTTTAATTATCATCATCAACTATTCACCTGGACTGCCAAACAATTGAAGCCGAAGATGGCATATAACCGACAACACTTGATCATTATCGACGCCTAAAGTCTTACAACTAGAAAAGCGTTTATTCTACAATATATACACCCCGAGTTGTCACCATGCAGGCACATAAGCACAAAGCAGAGACGATTCAACGTGGCAGATGACGTACTGGGAAAGGAATATTTTGTACGTGAAATTACCAGAAAGGTGAAAGTAGTCAGATCGCTAGCATCACTTAGTTCAACAGCGAAAATTATCCCAGCAGAACCTAAACACACATCCGCGCACACTCATCTATCAAAACTTAACTGACCACAATCCACTAATACTAATGCTAAGCATAAGTAAAAAAACTGAAAATCAGACTAGTAATCATTTAACGATTGCGTGAGTGTTCATTAAATTTATATAAATCAGGTTTACAAACATTAGATAAACATCAATCCCACTTTGGGATAGCAGCCAAAAATAGGAAAAATAGCATCGGTTACACGTAGAAATGTCATTGCGTGTAACTATCAATTGATTAAAATAGACAGTACTCACTCAATCAATCAAATGAAAAGCCTTGGAGGTTAGTATACAAAGTACAAATAGCGTCGGTTACACGTAGAAATGTCATTGCGTGTAACTATCAATTGATTAAAATAGACAGTACTCACTCAATCAATCAAATGAAAAGCCTTGGAGGTTAGTATACAAAGTATGAGTTCGTGCTTATTAAAGTCCTATAAACCAATTGGCCTGTGTATATGCTGTCGCCCTAGAATGAATATTGCATTAGATATAAAACAAAATGTATCGAAAAGACCGGTTTCGTCTTTATTGAGCACTAATCATTGGTTGCTATAACTTCCGCGGCCGAGATTGGAAGAATGTAGCAATTATTTTTTGAAATTTGATTGCGGAGTGCCAGCTTCATATTTTCCCATGTCACGTTTTGCATACGCGGGTTGTAGCTTTGTACAAACCGTTTCACAAAGATCCGATTAATCACAATTTCCATTTCCTTTTTGACTTCAGTCGGGCTGGGTTTGTAATTGTCCCAATGGAAATGCGGTTCTATCACATCTTCGTTTACTGACGACGTTTCGATGCCAAATTTCCAGCACCATCCTCAGGCAACTATAAACAGCACAATACTCACAATAGCAGATTTAAGCAAATGTGGTAAGCTCGATCCGAAACCATTATATTTTTATTTTATTTTATTGACTTACCGATGGTTTCAAACATAGAATTTGTCTCAGTATCTAAACGCAATATATGCATACGTCTAGCGCGCATGAGAACCCTCACCCAACAACTAAATCTACCTATTTGCAATTAGCAAACCAATCCTAACCTCCTTATAATTTCAGCTATCTGAAATTCCCCGTATACATAATCTCATCTCGTGTGCAGAATTTTGTAGGGGAGAGAGAAAGTATCGAACATTTTTGTTATAACTGTACTGTTACTATGTCACGGTAATCAAAGTTAAAAAATTCAAAACGGATAAAACAAAAAACTTCAATGACAAATACTGTGATTTATTTTAAGCCGGGAACTCTAATGTTTGCAATAGCGTATGAGGTATTGCGCACCTAGTAACAAATTAGTTCAAATATGGTGCAGCAAGTTATCTAGGTGGAAAGAGAGTGAACGTCAGAGCGACGCTTAGGTTAAAAATAAAGAGAGAAAAGAAGAGAGAGTATGGACAAACTAATGTGCTGTTTATAGTTGCCTGAGGATGGTGTTGGAAATTTGGCTTCGAAACGTCGCCAGTAAACAAAGATGTGATGGAACCGCATTTCCATTGGGACAATTACAAACCCAGCCCGATCGAAGACAAGGAAATGGAAATTGTGATCAATCGGATTTTTGTGAAACTGTTTGTGCAAAGCCAGAAACCGCGTACGCAAAACACGACATTGGAAAATGTAGCAATTAGTTTAGACATTGCATCATTCCGCTACTCCTTGAAAGCCAGGCATTGTATTAAATTTTCAGTTCTATAACAATTTTTCTTGGTTATTCTTTAATTCATGAAAACTCCAATCGGTTTCAGTTTTGACCAGAGCTTCCAATTAGAATTCCATAATGGGATGATTCGAATGAAGTATAGTGACAGGCTTTGATAATATACAGGCCGATCTTCGTTGCAGCCCACCGATCCTGATCAAACACAGAAAAAAATGCTAATAGGTTTCACGATAAATTATATATTGAACAATTTTGATTATGCAAAGTTCATTTCTGATACAACAGATTAAAATACGATCACAATTCCAAGAATGTAAGTCTGTTAAACATGTTAACAAACGCCCAAGTTCAACCAGCCCGCACCAGGTCAAGTTAGTAATCGTTTATAAAAAGTGAAGAATTAAACCAGACAAAAATGACCTAATTTACGAAAATGAAGAATAATCTTAATCTAACATTACGAACTTCAATAATCTTGACAATTAAACTGAAAATAGTGTTCTATACATACAAGAATAAAAATTTCCGTAAAAGTAGACGAGCTACAAATATATATTCCGTTGGTATAAACTTAATATGACAAATACAATCATCAACTCAAACTTCAAAAATATAATTAAACAACTATAGTTGAGAAATTGCATTTTTATCAAGTGCAATATCTAGTTTACGCCAAAAACATACATAAAAAATCCATTCATTATAATTAAATAAAAAGATTCTACCCCCGGTGGCTTCGCATCAGTTCTATAAGAGAGGATTGAGGCTCGCTAATTAAAACGAAGTCTAACGCGTTATTTAATAGAATCTCCCTGAGTGAAAGACTGACAATATTGAATTTTATAATATATCTGAAAATTAAATGCAATGCGCGGTTTCAGTGGCGTTGGCGATGAGTTGCACTGTTTATTTTATGCCGAACCCCCCCCCCCATATATATATATATATATATATATATATATATATATATATATATATATATATATATATATATATATATATATATATATATATATATACATAAGAATGTGTGTTTCGCTTACTATTTAGCACTTCATTAATTGCATATATGCTGCCAACTAAGCATTTATATGCACATGGATAAAAATGAATTTTAGAATAAATACGCTAATAAACGAATTAAAGGTCGACTCTTAATCAGTTAATTTGGTGTGGAGTTGGCAACTTGTGAACTAAAATGAGTGCAGTCATAATGAAGACGATCGGTACAATTTGTTACAATTTCGACATTGTTAGAGCGCCGAATCCCACTGATCATTCACCAGCAACAATGAAACGTATGCGTTAACAGATTGCGTCCTTTTGTCACGCGGAATTTGGAGTATCCTCTTTAGTCAGTATGGACTAAATTGTTACCAGACATGCCATGTATAATACAAAAATAACTATATAAAAGAAGTAAGTATGATTAAGTTCACCAGTCAATATGATACTACATAACCGTAGCAAGCAATATTCACCCGATTAAAAATCGGATACCGAACATCGTAAGCTAATATCAATGACTTAAAGAAATTAATATATGCAGATGGATAAGCAGCGGCCCACAGCCGTTCATAGCAATAACGCTAACACTAGCTTCTATGAAACCAAATAGATACAACTATTACTCACAAGAAATTAAAACAGATTTGATGAATCAATCATTCTATCAATGACTGATATCCTAGGCCATGCCTACCTGCACGTACTCCAATAAAGACGACGAGTTACCTAATTTGCGCTTTGACTAACACATGCTGAATTCCAGTTTTGTTTCAGGATATTTCGGCGGTCGTTATCGGCTGCCTTTTTCATGTCACTTATCACCACTACTTTTACAAAACAACTGGAATTCATCCTGCGTTAGTCAAAACGCAGATCAGGTAATTTTGATTAAGCTAGTCTCGCAATTTTTTAATTCTTTTAAAAACATTACGAGACACACTACATAATGAGTAGCGGAGCAGAATTTTCGCCATCAGGCGCATGTTAGATTTGTAACTTTCCCTGCTCATCCTTGAGGTGTCTGGTGTCTTAGTCCGCATTTGGTTAGCAAAAGCTCAGGCTCTGGCAAAACTCTCAGCGCGGGAGATGCATTTGCGTATAAAAACAGTAATACGCGCTTGGGAACTTCCCAGATCACACTGTTCCACATGCTCTCCATCCAACCTTCATAATATACATAGGTTCTCTGCATAGATATCATCTCAACTCAGGTGTGTACATAAACAATGGTCTTTGTATTTAAGTGGGAATATTACTAATGCTTCGAATCTACATTAACATATATCAAACCAAATATGAAATGTGAGTCGCTATGCAGTACAGTCTTACCATAATTATTTTCCAAGCACCGATCTAGTTTTGTAGACTTTTTTCCTTCACAATCGTCCCTTTTGCGATCAACGAATCTGAAAAGTTTAAAAATGGTATCAAAGTGTGTTTGTAAATGAGAGATAAAAGGCTTTTAGTTACTCAAAACAAAACTTGGAATAGCACCAAATAAGACATTAAACTAATAAATAAATCGTGTATTGAATCGTAGGTCTATTATAAAGCATTTCTATATAGCACAATTAAAGAATGCCATTCTTTCACTAGAACTCAACTCGACTGTAGTATCTGTCGCTTTATACAGTAAATGTGGACAAACAAGGACGAATAAGATTTATTGATTGAGTACATCATACAATAATAAGGATGAGGGGAACTTACGTTCTGAAGCCCGCGCACACGTCCATACACACGCATGGGAGTACAAACATTCACCGGCCTCTATTCACTTCAAGTAAAAACGTGTTCTGTTTAGCCGCGTAGCTCTTTTTAGTTTCGTGCTTTGACGAACACCTGGAGCGTGAATTTTGTGAGCAATTTGTTCAGCTATTGCGAGAACGTGCTCCACGTTGCTAGCCATGCTTAATACAAGATGCTTCATTAAAATTGCATTCAACAGCACGTTAATGGATGCAGATTTAAGTCTCGCGTGAAGTTGGCTCCAATATGGTGCTGTCTATAACAAGGAGATAAACAGGTTCATTTTTTGGACGATGTCGGGAACAACAGAGGCTGCAAACTGTCATCTGTGCGTAAGGTGGTGAAAATTTGGCTTCAATTCCAAGTACATATCTCCGTTTGTCTATTGCGTTCTGACTTTACCGGGGTACATGTGCATGTTTACACAACCTATGATGGCAGTCTACGGCGGACAAGGCGGAGGCATAATAACATTTTCTTATCATAAACGAGAATGACGTGAAGTTACCCAATATCTGCAGTAGTATTCAATTATGCCAAAGATTTTTCTAATAAAGGAAGCTCTAACAGGGAATCGAGAAATCAAGATAAATATGAACACTTGTGAATCCGCTTGTGTATACGCGGACTACTCATCTTTGACGACAACTTCTGAATCCTTGGAGAATTGTTGTACTTTAAAGCCTTTACCCACACAATTTTGTCTTAAAAATCAAGGAATTCCACACATTTGTAACTGACTCGTGATAGGTCTTTAGAAAACAAACTCTGCCTCCGGACGAGTCGAAAGTCTTAAATGGCTTGGATCACTCATTTTGCTCAATGATCAGGCCAGATACAAGATGCTATCTCGCATGGGAAAAGCTCGACATGTCTTTCTTGGGCTAAGGAATGTCCTCTGACAAAGGTTTACGATCAATTTTCGAAGAGATTTGGGATTAGTAAACTGCTATACAACTTCCCTCGATCTATGAGTGCAAAATCTAGTCTTGGTGGAGAGATATAAAAACAACACAAGTTGGATGATGTGTGCATTAGGTAAATCTTGAGATCATGATGAATCCACAGACGATCCATAATTGCCGTACGCAAACAACGCAAACTGTCAGAGAATCTTTATTGGAAACAATTTCGCTCGATTACAAAATTTCTTCACAACTTCGAAGAAGAGATCGTGAAGACAACTCCTGCTTCGGATTTTTGCACCGGAACGCGATATCGCCATAAGGAAGCACTCAAAACACGATTCTCCACAACCAACAGTACGTTGACGTGTTTGGAGCGCTAAAGTGAAACATGGCCGTTACCTAATTAGCCTCAGACCAGTTAGATTTGAGAGGGGCGATCCGAGATGTGCATTAAGCTGACTTATCACACAAATGGAGTCCGCCACGGTAAAGGTGTGCAATAACGATGTTGTTACATATTTCAAAGGCCAACAGTTCATAAGGTCGGAGAAGACTGTATTTTTTGTATATTTGTTTACATAAAAGGATTAATTACATTCATTTTCTATGGGCAAAGCAAATGATACCGGACAATCAAAAAGCACAACCACACAGGAGCGTGTAAAACTTGTCGTTTCATTTTCGCATAACTAGGAAATATGCAAAGTTTTGTTAGCTACATAACAAATTAAGATACCGTTACCAAAAACAAAAAACTCCATCAAAAGTCTGCACATACGACATTAATTGACTATTTTTGCCAAATGAAAGAAGCACTTAAATGATGCAATGTTTTGCGCGACAAAATACACAATTAACTGATGCATAATTCTTCGGCAAGTTCGTTTCATTCGCTATCTAAATCTTACGCCTGACAGGATCAATACTCATTTTCGAGTACATTTGTCAACTAACCGATTATCACAACGAATACAAACATAAATAAAGTAAAGTAGGTGAAATATTTCATTCAAACAGCTTCGCTTATAATTCAGTCTCGCTGAACTTAAAATATCAACGTTTTACCATACAAATATGCGTCGTATATGCGTGGTTAAATTCATATAATTGAAACCACTTGATACTGTACCTAAATCAATAGATACAGAAAGACAACAAGAAATAAAAGATGGAATTGAGAGGGATGATACTCCAAATAAGCAATTTTAAGTTATATACTAACCTAGTTCTCTGATCATTCTTTCCTCCAGAAAGATTCTATATATCATTGCGATCGATCTAAAATTCCAACTAGCCAACTCCCGACCAGAAACTATAAGAAAAAACACCATGCTACTTGGGGAAGTAATATTTCATTAAATTGTAACGACGTGATTATATATATATATATATATATATATATATATATATACTCTCTCTCTATATATATATATATATATATATATATATATATTGTAAAACGTACTACACATTTCAAAAATAAGCAAAGAGAAATGACAGAGACACCGGCCGGAGACATAAGCTGTTACATAACTGCAAATTTCACCCAGAACTCGGATTTGGTAGCGTAATAGAAAATTTACAGAGACTTCCAAGCACACGTGCTCCATTTCGAGACCCAGCCACTGAAATTATGGCAAGTACTCTATAAGTAACCAATAAGAATAAAAACGATCCCTTTGATCAATAGGAATTCAGACTTATCTTTTTATTATATATATATATATATATATATATATATATATATATATATATATATATATATAATAGAAGACTAATGGTAAGGTTTTGATTAAATATTTTGTTAGTATAAACTAAGCATTGCATCAGGTAGAAAAGGAAAATAAACCAGTAGGCCGGTTTCGTCCTTGTTGGGAGCTCGTCAAGTAGTGTCCAGAATTTTCCGCGAACGAGGACCGAACTGGGACACATTTTCTTTGGAACCATTGATTCTATCAATTACACCACCCGTGCCGCACACTGCACGCAATTCTAATTCATGTACCAACTTAGGTGTCATGGTTAACATTTCCTTCAATGTTTAGTTTATGCAGACAATATATATATATATATATATATATATATATATATATACTTATATAACCAAGAACATGAGTATAAAGGGAAAATTGCTCGTGTTATGCGGTAGGAGTTGCGCAGTGAACAGATCATAGGTTCCGAAGACAACATGCCACAGTTCAAACTCCGTCCACAATTAATTATGGAAAGTATTTCATTAGTTCCCAAAATGACGAAACCGGCCGTCTAGATGAATTTCCTTTGCTAACATAGACAATAATTAGTTTTTACAAAATAAATATATTTGAACGAACATTGGTTGCCCAGTTTTGAGCTCTGTTCGTGGCAAATTCTGAACAGTGCGGGATGAGTCCCCAACAAGTGCGAAACCGGTCTACTAGATGAATTGCCTCCTCCACACCATGGAATACTTCGTTAATACATAAAAAATATAGCATATAATCGGTCAGAGGTTTATATCACGATCGCAAATTTGATAAAAGTAAACGATTGTTATGTGTTATCACGTTAACTGGTGTTCTTAGTGTGTTAATCGAGGAGACAATTAAGACTGACAAGTGGGCGGTACTACAAATTGGCGCTTGATGTGGGACCAATTTGCTGTGTTGTATATCATTTCCGAAGTTATTGGGCTGTGTTTTTATAAAATCTCGCGTCCGTCAATGAAGTAGTTAAGTGAAATCTCTAAAAATTACTCGAATTATCATCCGGCGATACGAAACCTTTCATCAAGAATGGTAATTTTACATATGTAAATGCACTAATTGCATTCAAGTTCAGCAACAGTTTTGCGGATAAAAGGCAAGGTTTTGGCCCACTTATCAAGCGAGTTCTCAAAAAATGTTTTATCGACTACAACCGAAGTCATGAACCAGTTTCTATTGATCGATTAAAGCCTGAATTTGTATTCCGTTCGGACTCCAAATATATCAGGAAGTGATAACGATGAAGAATATGTTTCGTCGTCATGTCAACAGTCAATGAGTACGTCAGAACATAAAAAGCAAAGCGTAAGGACATAAAATACTTTAGAACATACACAAAAAAACGAGAATAAAACTCTTCACAGGAGTTCGGTTTAAACTTGACGTAGACGCTAATTTTGGCGGCAGGCGATGTATCATGGCTATGTTCAGAGAAATTTTACTCTTATATATACTGAACACTATTTTCAGTTTGCCAGTCTTGTTTGTAGCACGATTAATGTTTAGAGTCAGGCTTTTGCGTACAGAATACTATTTGCAGTTTATTGATGCTCGTAATGTTAGATTTTTTAATACTGCTTATTTTAATACATTAGGTTATTATTATAGAAATAATGCTTTCGTTTGTTTAAATTGTTGTTAACATTATCAACAATTGTTTAACATCGTAAAATGTGATCTACACTAAAACGAATATTTGATTATAAAAAGATTAGATTTTCAATAAATGATGGATTATGTAATTATGTAAACTGGTGTTTATACTGAAGTAAACGAGGAGACAAGTTATACCGACACTAAGCGGCGCAATATATATATATATATATATATATATATATATATATATATATATATATATATATAATGTCCATTGCCTTCGAATTTTACAACGCATATATCAAATTAAGAAGAAAAAAGCACAGTAATAGCAAGGTGAATAATGGCCATTTATTTAGAGACTACTAATCTTCACTTCATTTATACACATTCTGTGATTTTTATTTGATTATGGGGTTGGCAACAGATCTGACTCGGTTTTACTTCTAATTCTTGTTGTGGCTGATTTGTAAGTGTGGATGCGTTTGTGTCTGTATGTGTGCCTGTTTTGCATGTAAAGATCATTCTCGCTGTTTTGCAAAGTGATGTCTGAGATCTGGTTATTATTGTTGTGATGGCTTGAGAATTAACCATCTGTTTGCATTGTTCGCTGTTAGGTGTACGAGTGCTATTTTTCCGTGTAGTCTTTTGTTTCACATTTTTGCGCAAATTTGTGTTCTTCACTTGGTAACAGCGCAAGTGCAGATTGCAGTGTTGAACGCTCATATTGTTTGGAAACTTCTGTCACCGTGCGCGCATCTGTTTTATTCTCTTCGGTTTGTTGCCAATCCGATTGAATATTTGTTGAGTCTAGTCGAGGTTGTGTTCGGTCTGGCCTGTATACTAGTAAATTGCTTTTGAATTTTGTTATTCGTGGCCGGTCGATTAAAGCATCATGTTGATGATACATGATGACGCAAACACACTTACCAGTCAGCCAAAACAAGAAATATAAGTATAACCAAGTCAGATTTGTTGTCACCCACATAATCAAATGGAAACCCAGAATGTATATAAATGAAAGATTGTAGAGCGAAGTTTAGTAATCTCGAAATGAATGGCCATTATCCACTTTGTTATTAATGTGTTTTTCTTCCCAATTATATATATATATATATATATATATATATATATATATATATATATATATATATATATATATATATATATATATATATATATATGAGTTAAGCTTAATGACGAATGGCGATAAATTTAAATTATGAAATTGCTACTACAATGACATATTGACATATTTCGCCGGAAATATATTTTACTTTCATTAATTAACTGCAGAATGCATCATCTGCATGATTAACATGACGACAATGAACAAGCAAATACGTAATGTAAAGTGACAGGTCGCAGACATTCAGCTCAGTTGAAATCGGAAATATACAATGGAAACTTCAAAGCACATTTGAAGAATAAGAAAATTACAAACTGAAATGAGCAAAGTAATAGAAACATAAAGGAAAAAAGTTACGATCACAATCAATTTCACGAACATCAATTTATTGCTCGGGTGGTGAAAGCAATTCTTTGAACCCAGTTTGCGCGCATAAGATAAACATATATTACATTATACCTAAGAAGTAGCACAACATAGAAAAACTACTGTTAGTCCAATGTGCTGGTGTGTTTCAACGATACATGGGAACTTTTACATAACTTCGACAAACTGATTACCGGAGATTGATCCACATTGAAATTCAAAAGAATTTTCTTACTCATAGTAGTCTCGCATACATTGTACTTGCCTGGAATGTCGGCTGCACGCTTTTTTTACGGTCATGACCATAACATTTTGTCTCTATCGCCAAATTCAAATAAGTTTTTCAGTTAGACTACCACTTATTTCGTTGATTTTGTTGACAACTATTTAAATTACACCCGAGAATTTGATTTAAACAATATTTTAATGGCAGTCGCTAAAATTCTGATAGAAACTGGTTTCAAACCCCTGGACGCAGACATTTCTCACTGACAATTGAGTCACCGTAAGAAGTAAACACAGAACCTTAAACCAACTTTATAAGTGATTAGACCATGTGAAATAAAATGAATGTGAACGTTAAATGAAGTATGCACATAAATGGAGTACTAGTACGATATAACACACGGCGTGCGTGGACAGTATTCCATTTTAATGTTAACATATATCCCAATAGATTTGAGGCAAAAGTAAACAACTACCGGTAATAACTTGTCAGTTAGAGTGGGCAGTGGTTGTTTCAAATACATGTTAGAGGGCTTAGTAAAGAAATAAGGAGATAGCGCAAAAAATGTCAGCGCGGAGACGAACAAAGCAGCAGACATTGTGAGAGTATAAATTGATTGGCTTACTTTCCAGAAGTTCTTGAAGAGGACGGAGTCTTCGGCATTCCATGATAGCCGCATTTCGATACGTCATCAACAGGTTTACTGTCAACTCGTAGGAAGTCCTCGACAGGGTCAAATGTGGCAGGATCTACATCATTTATCGCTCGCACACCAGATAGACATTTTCCTTTAATTGGCACTTCTTCTGTATCGCTGAAAAACACACCGGATTCACAAACAACATTGTCTCTTTGACTGTCAATGTCATCACCTGGATAATTGGGCAGCCTTCTTCGATTTTCGGAATTCAGGTGGCCATTAAAACTATGCCTTTTTACATCACCGTGTGTACCATCCTCATTGTTTTCAACCTCTTCATCACTATGATCGTCATTAGAGTCGCCAGAAACACTTGACACTGACGTTGACACAGAAATCTTTGATTAGACGCAGGGAAAAGGCAGGAATAGTTAGCAAAGAAGCGAAAAATGAGTTTACAGTGAAAATAAATTGAGCATCGTTGTTGTTCCACTAGTGATGAAAGAAGTTTTGAAAAAATGCCACACGTAAGAGTTTCCATTATCGTTAACTTTTTTGACTATTCAAAGAACAATAGATGAACATGCAATTGTACACCACAGGTGAGTTTAGCAAATATCATCATAATCGGCATTTGAATCGGCGATTATTGCCGCGCATGAATGCTGTTCTGAATTATTAATATGCAACGATATATATGACCAGTCTTTTACAACTATAAGCACAGATATTGTTTGGGGCGAAGAACTTATATATAAGCAATTGTGTAATAGATGGTGCGCACCATAATGTTGGTATCGGATACTAACACAATAGCCATAGTGGCGGTATTCTTTATAGGCTCGGTATATATATTATATAGTGTGAGTTAGCGTTGAAGTCGCATTGTCGAAGACTTTATATTATGTTGGCTTGACTATATCAGATTTACACATTCGTCCAGGAGATTGTACCGTCCTAGTATCCCACATTCCTCACCCATATATATAGTGGTTTAAGAGCCTAATACCGGCTTCTACTGATGAGTCACCAATAAGCACGAAACGAATGTGCATGAGATTATACTTTCCGTTCATGCTGTCTTTGGTTTATCCTTCTGGTCACAACTGAACTAATTTGTTACTAGGTTCGTAACACCTAATACATAATTACAATTTTAAGCATGCACACAACTCCGCTTAATGTGCTTCGTTCTTTACCAGAAATAATATTGTGCGTGACTGGATGTTGCACAATTATCTGACCCTGGTTTTGCTAAATAGGATTTTCCCAACCCATGACCTCATACTTGCTCATTGAAAATCGCCCTATCAAGAATGTTATAAACTTTATTTTTTTCCAAAATTTTGCAACCATGCTTATATTATTATTCTCTTATTAGCTATTGTTATTAATTTGCGTAACAGTTGCGGCTATTTCTGCTAGATATTCCAGCATAAAAAAGATTAATATTGATTGAGTACATTTAATTTACTTTATACATTGAGCTTGGCACCTGCGTTAATTATATTCCCAATAGACTTAAAAGGCCAATTTACTTGCCAATGCTAAACTAATTTCTTTTTGCATCATTCAAACCAAGCTGTCATTAAAAGAGACGAGAAAAAAACAATATTTCAGATAAAATGAGTAAATATTCACTGTCTTTAAATGGTCAACGTATCCGACAATGTTGAACTAATTTCTTTATACACTGTGAAGTTAAATATCCAATGGCCAGCAATTTAACATGAGTACAAATGTGGACAGCTGCAATGGGTCGTGAATAAAGTTGCACACTTGACAAACATCAACGATAAAATTGATCATATAACTTATGCACAACGTGCCAAAATGAAGCTGACGAAATTGCAAATTATCAGGAGCTTGTAAGATAAACACACAGAGAGAGACAGACGTTGAAATGTACTTATTTAGATAAATACAGGAGCTGCGCATCGAAAACACCTTTCAATTTTGTACAAACGTCTCGCTATCAGTTAATCCTTAATTTTGGTGGATCCTCGAGGCTATCGAAATCGTCCTAAACTGCTAAAGAGGTAACCAGGATCGGACACTGGAAAACAGCCAAACTGTATCCTGTGAAGTACTATTAAATTAAAGCATTAAGGCAGAATTTGATTGTAAATTAAACAGTCAAAATCGCATTCAATGCGCGACCCTCGTGGCGTATGGAACGGGTTATTTAACGCAGAACTAAATTATCGCTGGTCCAATGCATGGCTGCAGCAGTTCTGACGATGAAATCCGCAAATTAGATGAGTTTTATTTGCTATCTTATGCAATCATTATTTTATACAAACAGCAAATGCAAATTATGTTATTCTGCCATCATATATTAATACATGTATATAGTAACACACATGCATATGTGTGAATGTGTAGAAGTATACACGTATAAAAATGAACTTGTTACTTGTAAGTAAATATACCATAAAATAAAAATTATATCTTAGTAAAATGTAAATATTCAGGATTAGTTTGTGAAAAATTTACCTCAGTATTTTCCATTAAGTGCTGACGTAAACGGTTTTCGAAACGAATGTATAAAATAACGGAAATTGACGTCAGCGTGATACTAAATAGCAATACGGTTAGTGATGTTATCATCTGTTCAAATAAAAAGTAAATTTTTAAGTTCAAATAATATTAAAATGTACATATATATAAACGTGAATTCGGAAAAAAGAGAGAAATTATGCTATTTACGGCATATACATATATATATGCGAGAATGACCTTTACACGCAAACACGCATACACAACACAAACACAAACGCATACACACTCACCAACTAGTCAAAACAAGAAACAGCAGTAAAAACGAGTCAGATTTGTTACCACTTATATATATATATATATATATATATATATATATATATATATATATATATATATATTGCGCGGGTGGTGGTAACAATTATTTAAATCAAGTTTACGAGCTTGAAGTAAACAACAATCTTATTGTAGTTATCAAGTAGTCGACAAACATAGCAAAACTACCGCCAGTCGCACGCACTGACGCGTTTCGACATTCCATGATCATCATCAGATTGCGACGGCTGTTCGACGACTGGTTAAATACAATGAGATTGGTGTTTATTTCAAGCTCGCAAACTTGATTTAAAGAATTGTTACCACCACCCGCGCAATCAATTATTGTTTAATTGTATTGTTTATATATATGTGTGTGGCTACAAAAAGTTAATTTTCGTGACTACATAGAAATTGTGCAGCCGACATTTCCAGTTCTCTACAAGATATCCAAGACTACTAGAGGTGAGAGCCGCAAATCGACTTTTGCTTTTCATATATATGCAACACGGTTTGATCCTCGCTAGTCAGTATTCCGTCGTACTCTAAAGATGATCATGGAAGATCGAAACGCGTCAGTGAGTGCGACTGGCGGTAGTTTAGTTATGTTGTTCGAGGACTGGTTAAATACAATAGAATTGGTTTTTACTTTAAGCTCGCAAACTTGATTTAAAGAATTGTTACCACCACTCGCGCAATCAATGAATTATTAATTGTATCCCCTATATAATTGTGGCGAAAGCTGGAAAATGTTAATGTTCATGACTGCATAGATATATAACTTTCGTTCATGTTGACCTTGGTTCATCCTTCTGGTCCTATTTGAACCAATGTGTTAATAGTAAGTATGTATTAGGTGTTGCGAACCTAGTAACAAATTAGTCCAGTTCTAACCAGAAGGATAACGCAAAGACAACAAGAATGGAAAGTATAATCCCATGCCCAATCGTTTCATGCTTACTGGCGACTCATCAGTAGGAGCCGGTATTACACCCTTTAACCACTATATATTTGGGTGAGGACTGTGGGATAATAGGACGGTACACAATCCACACCCAAATATATAGTAGTTAAAGGGCGTAATACCGGCTCCCACTGATGAGTCGCCAGTAAGTACGAAACTAATGCGCATGAGATTATACTTTCCATTCATGCTGTCTTTGGTTTATCCTTCTGGTCACAACTAACCTAATCTGTTTATAGGTTCGCAACACCTAAATACAAAATTGCATATTCATTAGTTCTCCATAACAAACGGTATATAACTATTATATAATTAATTAAATTATGCCATGATAATCGAGAAATATGATGACCGATATAAATTATGACCAGAGTGCGTGCATTTTATGGAGCAAGGGGTGTTCACAAATAGTTGTAATTCTCAATTTTGGCGAAATCCATTGTGTGAGTACCATGTACCGACTCGGCAACCGTTGTGTTGGTACCATGCACCGATTCGGCAACCACAGAGTTGTTACCAATACCGATTCGGCAACAATAGTGTTGGTACCCTTTATAAGTTCTGTGTACATCATATATGACGAAATATATAGTGGGTATAGACCATTTTACCGGCTCCTACTGATAAGTCACCAGTATAAAAGCAACATGTGTATATGACATAATAGCTTCGGCTAAGACTGACTTCGGTTTATTCTTGAGGCTTAATTACAACTATTTTTTTCAAGGTGCACCACGCCTAATACACCGGCCATCTATTGTCTGAATTTGTGATTGTCCTACGTCTTATAAAGAGACTGGCGACAGACAAAGGACAACGCTCTGCTATAACGAAAAATTCGCTTGACTGCCGGTTTGTTCAATTAAACAAAAATGTCAGTAAGCAGGAAACGAATCTCTACATCATATAACATCTTGCGTTCGTGCAGACTTGGTAGCTCTTTCTGGTCTTATATGAACTAACTTGTTGTTAGGTACGCAATACCTAGTACAAACTTGCATATATATTCCTTCTCTGGAACAAACAGTATATAAAAAAGACCTATTCTTGATGAATTAATTGATTAACCAAAAAGAACGCTGTTTTAAACATAAAAAAATGACCACGAATAAATTGAAATTTTACACTAAATTATAGTTCTAGAAATATAGAAATAAAAGGTTACCTAAGAAGGTGCTATGTAACGTGTGCTATGCTACATCAACCGCAATCAAAACTGACATCGTCTACGTCAGATTGAAATCGAACTCGTTGATGAAGTCTTCAATTCTTTTCTTGTATGTGTTCTGAAGAAGTCCCTGTCATTCAACATTGTTTTTGATGTTCTGCCATACTAGTTGGCGATTGACGTGATGATAACACTTGTTCGTGATCATTTTCACTACCAGTTGTAATTGGCATCCGAATACAGAACTCAAATATATGCTTCAATCGAGCAATGGAAACTAATTTTCCGTTGTAATCGATAAAATAATCTTAAACATCGCTTGGTTATCGGGAGGGGCACGATGTACTTTGGTCTTAGAGTGGACTGTATCGCGTCCACCCGTAAATAAACTTGGTTACATGTGTCCATGGCTTTGGATATATAAATCGACAGATGGTGTTCTATAGTGGGTTGGGGATGCAAACGATTTAAAACACCCTAGAGTTTTTGAGTAACTGCCGTCGCTGGTGGCTCATCACTTATCTCGAAGCCACTCATGAGATCTGCATATAGGTGCGAATAATAGTAAATGTAACTTGCGTAGCTGATGCTTTAATACCATCGCGGAATCGAGATCGTTTGCATATTAGTACCAACTCTATTGTATTTAACCAGTCGTCGAACAACATAACAAAACTACCGCCAGCCGCAACGCACTGACGTGTTTCGACCTTCCATGATCATCATCATAGTACGACGGCAAACTGACTATCGAGGATCATGGAAGGTCGAAACGCGTCAGGGCGTTGCGGCTGGCTGTAGTTTTGTTATGTTGTTCGACGACTGGTTAAATACAATGTCTCGATCCTGTTGAACTTCCATAGTCATTATCATAGCGCAACGATAAACTGACCAATGAGGATCAAAACTCAGTGTACATATAATACATAAAATTAATATGTTTAGAGGTTTGAAGTAAATTATACTGTCGGTCTTTAGTTAGGCCGCGGAGAAATTTCAGACAAAGTGCCACAGTGGCGAGCCTTTGGACAGCTGTACATTTCGAACTAATAGCTCGGCTTGATTTAGACCATCGACAACTAAGCGGTAGCCAGAGTTTATCAAGATCAAAATTTAAAAACTAACTAGTGTTATTCAGCCGCAATTAGACATACCATCACCAATGAATACAGAAATATAGTACCGCGTATGCTGTTTGAGTTATTATTTCAGAAGAAAACTTTAAAATCCTCCTCGTCAAGCTGCAAAGGCAACTCTGGCGGATGACTGGAAACGCAAAACAGAGTAAAGACAGCAGTCTTATGCCCGGATACCAATATTCGTGGTATTCGTCACGTGAACACGCTGCACCATATTTTAACTCACTGGGTAGCTTGAATGGGCAAACACCTTAAGAGGTGGGTCGTGGAGATGCGCGGTTTGTTGTGCCCCATAACACATAGGCTCTTATAGAAATAATTATGACTTGTTCAACCAATTACCTGCAATATATAATGCAAATATCACGTCTTCGGATATTTTCAATATTTCTCTACTTAATCGTGCTCTATAAGGTAGTATTATTAGCTATTTAAAACTTCACAAGTTAAGTCATTTTTATTTATATAAATAAAAAACGCTCCTTGTTATTAGATATACTGTTTACGTTGAATACTGCATTTCCATGCGATTTTAAAATACATTACTATACAAATATTTTATTCAAAATCTTGTAAAAATTAATCATTATCTCATAATAGGCGCTAACCTGGCTTTTTCCAAACTGGAATGCAGGATCAATGTCAGTGATACGCTGTCCTGACGAAGCTAACAAAAGAATTCCGGTAATAAGAAGTGGAGATCTGTTGAGTTCACAGAAAAAGATAAAAAAGATAACCGAAAATAAAAGTAGTAAATATGTTTATATTGATTATAATTAAGACATGCAATACCCAGTAGCAAGTAGGTTGAATTGGGACTAGGGGTTTTCGATTTAAAGCACAGACAGTGACAGGAATAAATAATTTCAAATATGAGAGCCATCAAAAAATAAAAAATAAAAAAATAAAATAAAAATGCTCTTTATGTCTCAAAATACCAGCGGTTCACAAAAAAATATTTCTCAAAAGTAATATCAGTCTTGAATATTCAACTACAAGAACCATGACTGAACACAGTTTAGCAGGAGTGTAGTAGTACAGCTAGAAAGAATTTACTGCCTAACTGAATCAGAGTACAACTGTTCAAATGCCTAGATGACCGAGTGACTTACCAGAAATCCTTAGCATGTATAATTCATTGGCTTTATTTAGACTGCCCATGGTTTAATTTTTTCGCCTATCTATCTTAAGGATATGATAATCACTGTATAATCTCTAATCACCAACGAGTTTCTTGGCTTTCATGTGAATTTGTGATGCCCATGGACTAGAAATAGGACGAATAATATCGTCCTACAGCGTCTTTCAAACAATGGACTTGACAGCCTGTAACTTTTTCTGATCTAAGGGTCGAGCCCTGGCGAAGACTGGTTGGCTATTAGTTGTTAAATGGTGCCACGTAGATAACCTAGCTGGGCTGATTAGATCTAATTTTTTAATGTTCATGATATTCGGAAAGCTGCTGAAGATATCACGTGCTCGTGTGTGAGAGCATTCAAACGAATTATTGCATTTGAGTGATAAAACCAGGCGATCGTCACTACCAGCAAAGGTAAGCACACTTAAATTCGTGATTGGGTCCAGAAAGGTAACTTTTTTTGCATCAATTATTAGCCAATACTTTTCTAAGAAATCTAACCCGAGTATGGAACATCTGCGACGATAAACGTCCACGGGAATACTTGACTTACGCGGAAATACACTGAAATTTGCCAAGCAGTGTTTTAATTGACTGGTCGTTGGCGGCCATTAGTTGTAAATAGGTACTGCAAGTTATTAGGAAATTTGGTGTTATTAATGATATTACAGCACCTGCATCAACTGTCAAGGCGACCCTTGAGAGTGGATCGGTAACAACCATTAGTGACGCGACTTGCCAAGTGGCAGAAGTAATACGCAACGGCCATACTTTTCTTTACCTTTTTGATTGCTAGCCTGATTTTTGTTCTTGAGTAAACTGGGTGTGGGCCACCGCGTAAATTCACACACGTTACTATCTTGACAAGTTCTCAAGCAATTTCTAGTTCTATGCCCACATACACAATGATTTGTACACCGATTAGCAAAACTGACCACTAGGAGACACCTATCTGACTGTGAGCGACTCGCAGGTTTTTCGATGACGATCTGTATACATTATTTTTTTGACACTGTGATAACGGAACGCGACACTGCGCGCGGTTTGATAGTGAAGATGGAGTATACGTGCGTTGCGATCATTGCCAGGTACGGTACGGGAGATGCAATGGCAGGCCGAACCCCTTTATTCCATCGTTCTGAATTATTTCTCTGAGATTAGAAAGTACACACGTCACCTGACTCTGAAGATTCTTCAACTCTGTCGACAGTGTGTCCTAATTACTTTCTGAACTAGCTGATAAACCGAACACATCAGTCCATTTTATCAAAACATAATCATTAAAATCTAAAGTAAATATTTCAACTTAGGCCCAAAGCACAAAATTAGTGACAAATTCAGACATCAGTAAAACTTTCAATGTCTATTACTGAAACGCTATAGTTTCAAATATGATTAACATCAAATTTTCTCTGAAAAAACTAAAATAAATTATATCTAATAATAAGATAACTCAGATTTTACATGTTCATACACGAAATATAATTTGGGTACACGTTTAGACACAGCTCTAAATAAATAAATAATAAAGTTACAATCCGTTCAATTTCACAAATTTTACAAAATCGACATGCAAAATAAATACACCGCTCTAACGCCCGCATCCAAATTAAAATTATTAAATAAGTGATAAGTGCAGAAATTAAATAAACGAAAAAGATTGTCCTAGAAAAATAACACAATTGACGAAAATGAATTATAAGCACCAATAAACTTGACTGTCGCACGGAAAATATTGCTTTGTACGTTTAGGAGCAAAAGCGTCTCTAAAAAGGCCTATGTAAAGTGCAACTTAACAAGAGCAGACATATATATATATATATATATATATATATATATATATATATATATATATATATATATATATATATATTCTTATAATTAGGAAAACACAAATAACAAAGTGGATAAAGGCCATTTATTTCGTGAATACTAATCATCTCTTATACAATCATAAATATGTAACATTTTGGGTTTTCAATTGATTATGCTAGTGGTAACAAATCTGATTCGTTTTTACTGCTGTTTCTTGTTTTGACTAGTTCGTGAGTGTGTATGCGTTTGTGTTTGTGTGTATGCGTGTTTGCATGTAAAGGTCATTCTCGCAGTATTGCGAAGTGATGTCTGAGATCTTGTCATTATTGTTTTGATAGCTTGAGAATTAACCATTTGTGCGCATTGTTCACTGTTACATATACAAGTGCTATTTTTCCCAGTATAGTTGATCGTTTCACCTCGTTGCGCAAAGTTTTCACGTGGTAACAACGCCAGTGTTGATTGCAGTGTTAAACGCTCACATTGTTTGGAGACTTCTGTCATCGTATGCGCCTCGTACATATATATATATATATATATATATATATATATATATATATATATATATATATATGCAGTAGAAAGAAAAACACACTCATTGACTAGCTTTACAATACCAAATCTGAAATTTATTTTTTAAGTATGCATGGCTTTCAAAAAAATGAATGAAAGCTTGTTCAGTCAAATGGGTGAAATGGTTTGAAATATCTATTGGCCAGCTATTATATGCGTGTGTTTATGTTACTTTTTTTTGTATGTGTGATATACAGCCATTCATTTAACGTCAACTAGTTACATATCTTGTCCATATGACATCGTAGCAAATTTAATTCCTTAATTAGTCCATATTCTTTCTTATTAAGAAATTCAAGTACTGTTTAGAATTGCTACGACCGGACCCAAACGCAGGACACATTTGCTTCTGAGTTGTACAACGCCTCCATTGTCCCACCAAGGCCGCACACTATATACGAGTTTTAATCACGACAGGGTATCGTCATTATGGGGTAAAGGCAACCTGGGAATAAATTTTTTGAATTTATTTTTAATAGGTGTCAAACTAAAATACTAATTCACAGGCATGAATATGATCGCCACCATACAAGACCCGCGGATTCTAAACAATCGTCTTTCATTGCAAAATTTTATGATGTTTGTGGACTTGCGATGAACACCAATCGTATTTAATTTACTAGTTCCATAGCATTGCAAAACACCGACCACTCGCACTGTGGAAAACCTGGTTTAATAAAATTTGATTAGTGTTTATTTCCAGTTTGCACAGCCAAGCTAAATAATTTTAAACACAATCCGTGCAATTTATAATTGCTTAATTGCGCTAAAATTCCTTTTGAAGAAGGCGCACAACAAATGCATGAAACAGAAAAGACATACATGAGACCGAGCGTGAATATGTAGTCCTGGTAGCGAATAACAAACAGCATACCGTTGATACGTTGGGCACACATCGTCAGCGCCAACAAACACGTCCAGATGCGCGATCCAGTGCACCCAATGAAGAAGACAATAAACAGTAGGTAATGTAACCAGGTGGCAGGTAATGCTGAGATGTTAGCCAACTGATGGTTATGCATGAATTGGTGCACATCTGCATTAAACAGGTGTAAAGCACACAAACAAAAGTGTAAAAATCACGAAAATTGATAAGTTAAGTTAAATCATAGAAATAAGAAAATATATTCATGTATACAAACAAGAACAGAGAAACGAATCTCCCACACAGAGATCTCTAGGCATGCTTCAGAATACGCTGCCGAACCAAACACAGCTCCAAACTGGATCTCTCAAGGATAAGCAAATGCGGTTGGTTTTTCGCAAGCAGGAACATAAATAAGAGATAATTGATTGAGGCTATAGTCTAAGACTTTCGATGAATTAGCACGTGGTCAGAATAGTTATTATTGAAATTTTCTTCGACATGATGGAATTGGAACACCTTACAATGTTTTTACTTATTATATATAGCACACATAATTTTAAGTCCCACTTTTTATGGCTTTCCGCGAACTTGGCTCATACATTTAAAAGACTGAACGGTTCATTTGTTTTGTATTACAAAACCAAATATCTAGTGTATATAGAGCGAAATTAAGGCGCTTATTAGAGAATACGTAACACGAGTATCAATATCTATACACATTTGGCTTGTGTCACCTGACATATCCTCTGATCCTATTCGAATACACTCGTTGACAGGTACGTCACAAAAAAGCATAAATACGGTTAACAGTCTATTATGTGCACTCTTTTTGTAATTACATGCCGGTACGAAAATAGTTGCGTCGTAAGTGATCTTACTTATAGCTTTTACATCAGCTCGTACGCGTTAAAACGGCACATGATAATAGCCATCACATGAATTGATTGAAATTTCCTATACGAAGAAACAACAAAAGCAAAGCTCTAATAGAAAGTTGCGCAAGAACAGTGAAACAGATTGCTATCAGTATTCTATTAAGTGGTCTTATTTATTGGTTGACTTTCCCATCCAAAGGCGTTGCCTTGGAACGCTCATTCGAGCCAATCATCATTTCATCATTTCCAGCCACACAAAAGTCATGTGACTAATGTTTCACTGCCATATAACCATAAGGAGTGAAAAAAAAGTATATAAGTGAATTTAGATAAATTATTATTGAGATTTACGAGAGAGGGAGAAGGGTAGAGAGAGAAGGAAAACCTTGCTACTATGAGTAAATTTATCAGGATAACTCACAGAAATGAGGCAAACTAAACCTCTCCACAACACCATTATGGCCAATTTAGCATTCGGGCAAGGCGATATCAGCAACACAGCTTCCTTGCGGATTTCACCGTATCACGTCATAAATAAACCGAACCTCGCAGCTAACTTTGCCCTACTAAGAAAAGAAAGTTACGAAGATGATTCTACTATACATCTGCAACAGGATCGCCACTGAGCTCGATTCGCTGCCATATCGCTAAGGGTTTCTAACCAAGAACTGTGATGTGCACGAGGACCACATCCTGGCAGACGAGTGGGTCCTATACTACCCAATTTGGATGTAAGTGACTTTAATTGTTTCTACCATGTCAAAATCTGCCCACCTTGTTTCTTACGCCAATTTGGTGCTGGATGAGAGAACAGAGCTCTATTGGGCAATCGGAATGAGGGCATACGCAAAACTTGACCGAGCCAACGAAGTTGATGGAGCCTTATTTGCTTTTCTAAGACGAGCACTTATTGTCAGATCCAAAAATACGTCTACGGATATCAACGTTAGTTATTCGTTGTTGGTAACCAACATGTGCTATACTTCTCAAACAACGATGATCGAATGCCTGTAAGCGTCTCAGATCATCAACTCAAAGAGGCCAAGTTTCACTAGCGTATAGTAAGACTGCGCGTACAGATGCATTGTAAACACGACCTTCAAGGCAAAGTGAAATATTGGCGTTTCTCCATAAATGACGAAGGTTCGAGAAAGCTGCTCTAGCTTTCGCGATCCGTATTCTCACCTCGTCGGACATATTGCCTACGTTATTGATAGAGCTCCCAAGATATGTAAACCTGTCGACTATGTCAAGATCTTCATTCTGCAGTCGCAACGTTGGAGTGAGTGGTGGGTGATCCTGTAACAGTATCTTACATTTAGAGGGTGCGAATTTCATACCGAAAGACGGAACAACGTTTGCTAATCTATTTAAGGTGGTCTGGGCAGCATGCTGATTGTCGAATAATAGTACGATATCGTCCGCATAGTCAAGATCGACTAGTTTATCTCCAGGGAGAACTTCAACTCCAGCGTCCTGAATGTGTGGGAGAGTGTTGTTCATAATAGCATCGAATACAAAATTAAACAAAAATGGGGAAAGTGGACAACCTTGACGAACACCACTGCTGTAAAGTTATGCGTTAATTCGTTGTAGACCTTAACGCGACCAGAAGTATTTGTGTAGAGAGCTTGTATAATATTAGCAAATTTTGTTGGCACACCGCTTTTCGACAAAATATGGAATAAAACATTGTGACCCACCGAATCAAATGCACCCTTGAAGTCTAGAAAGACGGCTATTGTGGAACGGTGATATAAATGTCTCTGTTCAAGAAATTGTCTTAACGTAAGAATATTATCTATACAACCTCGTCCTGCGCGGAATCCGGCCTGTTCTTCTCTTTTATGTGATTCACGTGAAGCGTTAAGACGACGTAGGATAATCGAAGCAAATAACCTAGATACGACCGGAGTCAAGCTTAAACCACGATGGTTATCGCAAGAATTACGATTGCCTTTTTTGAAGATAGGAATGATGGTCGACTCATTCCAATCAAGTGGTACGGTTTCCTCATTCCATATAGTACGATAAAGTTTGGTCAACGCTCTTGAAATTATATCGCCACCATCCTCAAACAATCCTTGAAGAAAATCATCGCGGCATGCGGCTTTGCAGCGTATAAGAGATAGGACTGCATCGCGCACTTCTAACTCGGATGGTTCTTCGAGACTAACATTCCACACTGTTGGTGCAGAGATGCTTTCGGGAATCGGAACTGACGCGGGTGGCTAAGAAAATTGATCTTTAAAGTGTTCAACCCACCTGTCAAGACGACTTATTTTATCGGTTATTAAATCGTTGTTACTATCATTTATAGTTTTAATTTACTCGCACCTGTTGCGCGAATAGGTTGGAACAAACAGCAATTATTATCTGACGCGAAAGCTACTTCCATTTCTTCAGCGACGGGTATTGCTATGAGTTGAGCCAGGTGGAATTTGGCGCCTTATTTCGAGTATCTCCAAAGATTTTACAGAGAGCCAATGATTATTTCTACGGGGGCCTGCAATGCCACATAAAATAGTACCTGCATTGTGCATAATGGTAATTATCTTGGACCAAAGTGTATTCGGATATTCGCCATCCAGACCAGTTAGATTGGACTTTAGAATACATTCTTAATTTTGACGAAAGAACGGTTTTTCGAGTTTGTCTACATCAATTTGGGGCTTATTCTTAATTATTTTCAAGGAAAATTTTAGTGCAAATCTATAACGGATGAGTGCATGGTCCGAGTCGACATAAGAATTCCGAAAAGAACGACAATCCTGGATGCAACCACGCCATCCATAACTAATTGCTACATGATCTATTTGAGTCCACCGTTGTCCGGATGCTGGAGGACGCCATGTAGCACAACGTTTAACACTACACCTGAATTTTTTACTACTTAAATATGGTCTATGTTCAGCGCAGCTATCCAAAAGCCGTTCACCATTATCGTTGCGCGTCGAGCTTAAAGTGTATCTACCACCTAAATGAAATTCTGTTTTAATTAAGCACTCAACTTGAGCATTCATGCCACCCATAACTAGGAATATATCTGAACTTCATGCTTTACTTAGTAAGGATCTCAATTCGGAGTAAGAAGCGTTCTTGCTTTCTTCTGTGCTGCTATCGGTAGGAGCATATGCAGATACAACGAAGAGGCAACGATGATAATGGTTTATGCTTTGATTTTAGTAGATGTATTTAAACGTGCTGCACACAATCGACTATTTAAAGGGATCCATTTAATTAAGCAAGCTTCAGCTCGCGCGCTAAGGGCAATACCAACGCCCCATTTACCGGCTTGAGAGGACTCTGTGGAACCAGATGTTCGAAGCCAATACCGCGTAGATAGGGATGGTGCAACTAGTTCTGTAATACACGTAGGATCCTGTATTCTGGTTTCAGATACGCAACATATGTCGATTTCTAATTTATTCAACGTACGAGCAAGAGATTCTTGCTGTCCAAGTTGTTTTAATGTTCGCACATTAAATGCGCCTACGTTAAAACCTAACTTAGGTTTAATGAATGATCGTCTACAAGAACCATTTTCGATATTTGGCAACCTAGTATTGGGCTCACTGTTATGATCTAAACCAACCATATTTATAGTATCTAAAAGAGAGTTATTGTAAGATTGAGAAGAGGAAGGGGAAGGAAAGGACGCAGAATCGAATATAGAGTTGGAGTTGCCTGCAGTAGCCTGTTTTCGCTTATCCACCCTGCACGGCTCAGCAGATAAGGCGACCCTTTTTATACTGCGCGACGGCCGATGCAGTATTTAATTATTGTAAGTTGTACTTGTCATGGTTATATGTGGATTGTAAAAGAACACTAGGTCGCCCATTTCTAGTGATGGTTTTTATTCTGAGTTTTCCTTCTCCTAGATAGTCTGCCAAACAAAACTGATGAGCACTATCTGCCCAGATGCCAGTGGTCAGAGTTTCCTTCAGCAGCCGAAACTTGCCCCTCACGTCTGGAACGCTTGCTCTCATTCCGTCACTACACATTTAACAAAAAGTTACAGTGCATTCGAGCCAAGGCCGCTGACATTTCTATACTAACTTTAGTATTTATCCAGTGCATCATTTACACAGTAACTCGGTTGTATTGTCCAGAGACAGGGCAAAACTTACTCAGGTTTATCCCTCGTGGCGGTCCAGCTGTTGATGCGTACAATGTCAACTCGTTATATGGTTCCAAAAGATGCCTAAGTACCCTGAAGGCTTGTTGTGCATTACTATCCAGTAATTAGTATACGACAATTGGTGCATGATGTTGGCAGTCGCGTGAAGCTAAATTTTGTACTGATTCTCGTTGGAGAAAAAATTTTATCAGATCCATTTATTAAGAAAACACCCGTAGTCCAAAATGACCAACTGTCATCTGCATAGCAAAATGCGATTAAATTTAGTGCAGGCATATGTCATTTATTGACATCACAACTTTGGCCAAAATGCTGAGGGTTATGCTGGACAGAACGTGATGAGTTCCCAATAAGGATGGAAGCCATCTACTTTATTAATTATCATTTTTACATTACGAAATACTCAGCTTTTAAAATCATTTATCAGTACCATAAGCCAGTCAGAATCTTCCTTGTCTATACTATAGATAGTGAAATTTAGTATGGTCTAAAACAGCGTCAAAGTACGGAAAAATAATAGCATTAAGTGCTGATTGATCTAACATTGAAATTTGTAACTCAACACAGCCCTCTGATAATCCTGCAGCGAGTTCGCGAAGGCATCGGGCCATAACCAAGATCTCATAAGAAGCCTTCAATTTCGGAGGTCCCAAATTTAGACTCAGTCATTGAGCAATTTTATTCGTCAATAAATACATTTATTGTATACCTGCATGCAAGCAAAATTGTACAAAAATAAATATTCAAAATTATATAAATGCTTATTCCTATACATACTTACATACATACATACATCAATGCATACATACATACATAAAAAATGCATACAAAGAAATATCCATAAATACATTCATACATGCATACCTGCATATATGTATACATACATACATACATGAATGAATACACAAACATACCGATGTATGCACACACACATGCATTCATACATAAATACATCGTCATCATCATCATCATCATGCCCAGCCATACAAAAGCCAAAAGTGACCAATGGTTCCCTCTCATATAACCATAAGAAGTAACAGTATCCTACATTTAGAGGGTGCGAATTTCATACCTAAAGACGGAACAACGTCTGTTAATCTATTCAATAGTACGATATCGTTTGCATAGTCAAGATCGACTAGTTTACCGCCCGAGAGAACTTCAATACCTACATCCTGAATGTGTGTTGTTCGTAATAGCATTGATTAACAAATTAAACTAAAAGGGAAAAAGTGGACAGCCTTGACGAACTCCACTGCTAGTTGTAAAGATTTGCGTTAGCTCTTCGGAGATCTTAATGTGACCAGACGTATTTGCGTGAATAGTGCGAATAATATTAACAAATTCTGTGGGCACACCACTTTTCGACAAAATATGGAATAAAACATTGCGATCCGCCGAGTTAAATGCACCATTAAAGTCCAGAAAGACGGCTATTGTTGGACGGTAATATAAACTTCTCTGTTCAAGAACTTGCCTTAACGTAAACATATTATCTAAACAACCTCGTCCTGCGCGGAATCCGGCCTGTTCTTTTCTTGTATGTGATTCACGTGAAGCGCTAATACGACGTAGGATAATCGAAGCAAATAACCTAGATACGACCGGTGTCAAGCTTATACCACGATGGTTATCGCACAAAATTGGATTGACTTTTTTGAAGATAGGAATGATGGTCGACTTATTGGAAACAAGTGATACGGTTTTCTCATTCCATATAGTATGAAAACGTTTGGTCACCGCTCCCAAAATTATATCGCCAACATCCTTAAATAATCCCGGAAACAAATCATCCTGGCCTGCGGCTTTGCGGCGTTTAAGAGATAGGACTGTATTTCTTACTTCTAACACTGATGGTTCTTCGGGACTAACATTCCACACTGTTGATGCAGGCATGCTTTCGGGAATCGGAACTGATGCGGGTGGCCAAGAAAATTGATCTTTGAAGTGTTTTGTCCACCTATCAAGACGACTTATTTTATCGGTTATTATATGGTTGATACTATCATTTATTGTTTCACTAACTTATAATGTTCTCGGACCTGTTGCGCGAATAAGTTGGAACAAACAGCGACAACTAAATGACGCGAACGCTCCTCCTAGATCTTTAGTCTTTCTGGTCCAAAAGCTTTCGAGATCGACTATTAGACTGCGCTTAATTTGGCGTCATATATTGCGACGAATATTATTATAAGCCGAGCCACGTGGAATTTGGCACCTTGTTTCGAGTATCTCAATATATTTTACAGAAAAACAATGATTATTTCTACGGGGCCTGCAATGCTACATACAGTAGTGCATAGTGGAACTTATTTTCGACCAAAGTATATTCGGATTTTCTCCATTTTCTCCAGACCAGTTAGATTAGCCTTTAGAATATTTTCATAATTTTGTCGGAAGGACGATTGTTCGAGTTTGCCTACATCAATTTGGGGCTTATTCTTAATTATTTTTCCGGAAAATTTTAGTGCAAATCTACAACGGATAAGTGCATGGTCCGAGTCGACATAAGTATTCCAAGAAGAACGACAATCCTGGATGCAGCCACGCCACGTAAAACTAACTGCTACATGATCTATTTGAGTCCAACTTTATCCGGGTGTTGTAGGACGCCATGTAGTGCAACGTCTTACACTACTTCTGAAGTTTGTACTAACTAAATATAATCTGTTCCGCGCAGCTATCCAAAAGCCGTTCACCATTATCGTTTTGCGTCGAGTCTAAAGTGTATCTTCCACCTAAATGAAATTCTGCGCTACTTAAGCGCTCAACTTGAGCATTCATGTCGCCCATAACCAAGACTATACCTGAACTTCGTGCTCTACTTAGTAATGAGCTTAGTTCGGAGTAAAAAGTTTTCTTGCTTTCGTCTGAGATGCAATCGGTAGTAGTATATGCAGATACAACGAAGAGGCAACGTTGATAACGGTATTTTCCTTGATTTTAGTAGATGTATTTAAACGTGCCACACACAGTCGACTATACAAACATATATATGTATATATATATATACGTGCATAAATAAATAATTACACACATACATACATGCATATATACATATATGCATACATGAATATATACATATATACATACTTCATAATGTCCATTGTCTTCGAATATTATTCAGCATATGTCAAAATAGGAAGAAAAAACATTAATAACACAAAGGATAAAAGCCATTTATTTCGAGACCACTGAACTTTACTTTAAAATCTTTATATAAATCCTGGGTTTCCATTTTATAATGTGTGTGGCAACAAATTTGACTCGATTTTACTTATTTCATGAATGGGCTAATATATACACATAAATGCATGCATACGTACATGCATACATACAGACGTACAAAACCTATATATATATATATATATATATATATATATATATATATATATATATATATATATACAACCACACATACATACGTACATAGATACGCGCATACGTACACATATAAAAAGCACACCTACCTGCCTACCTAAGTACGTGTATACTTACATAGCAACCTACCTACCAATCTATCCCTTTACCTACATACATGCATATCTACATACTTTCATACATTCATATATACATAAACAGAGATAGCCGTCTACTTCACGGTTAGCTGCATCGGGGCATGGAACCATTTGACCGAAAAAGCAAGTCATCTCTATTGCATCAACCAAGAAGCATAAAATGCAACTGGGTTCGACTTGGTTCTTTATGGCGAGAACCATGCTCGATAACAAGGTAGGATGTGTCGTTCGTTGCCTTTTTTCTTAAAATCAAAGTGAAGAAACTAGAAATTCTATTTCATTATTTCTCATTATCAGCAGCAGCATCATTATAATCATTATCATCATAATCATCATGATCATCTTCTTTACCATCATCTTCATTTAATAATTCATTCTTCAGTTATCGTGTATGTCAGTAAATGTGTCAACGATTGATTGGCGTCAATGCTAGCTGAGTGTGAAAAGGCGTTAATCAAGTGCGAAATTTACGAGCCGATTAACTCAATGCGGTTGCTATTGGATATGACATCATTCACAAACATAGTTAAACAACATCGCCTGCATTGACTGATCCATTTTCTACGCAGGTCGTTCACACGTACTATGCGCCTGGGAATCAAGGCAACTCTGATGGGTGACTGGATTCGTTGAATAAGCCAACGAAATCATGGCTGGATTCAGTTATTCGAGAAATTAACCACTTTTTCACATAAAATTATAACCCCACTAAGCAATAGACGTGAAATAGAGGGATCTTCGGGAATCTAGCGGAAAATAGGGTCCAGTAGGAGGCCTTGTTAACATTGGCTTTTCTGGAACCCACCATGCTAAATGCGTAACTCTCCCTTACCGCATCAATGTATGTAAATATTAGTCAACTTTTACTTTATAAGTTCATCAGTAAAAATGATTTGTAGGAATTTTTAAGATCCCATGATCTGAATATATATTTTGTGTGCTTAGAAACTGAGGCTCAATAGTACCACCTATTTGTAAACAAAATATAGTTGATCGCTTCGTTTACGAAATCCGTCTCAGCTGCATGCCACCAGAAAACTTGAAAGAGAATGTGTCGTATCTACCATAAGAAGAGAAAACCAAACAAATATATTTGAAAAAACGCGCACAAACAGGTGAGCGCATTAGCAAACGTAACTCTATTTCGATTCACTAAATAACACAAATTACGCATAAGAGTTTATCACATGTAAAAGACAAACCATTTTGTGCAACTTCTGTATCAGCTCCAAGCATGTTTCTTGGGGTACTGTTAAATGGTCGTATTTCTGTGCCAAAAGTTGAAATTAAACTGTGATCAGAGATGCCACTAGCACCTCCACCAAGGCCACCTGCACTAAACGATGGTGGAAGCAGAAATTCGCCGAGTGCAACTCCAAGGCATGAAATCAAAACGGAAAATGTCAAACACGTGGTAAAACGATGCGGAATCCGGTGCATTTTGCGACCTAACGCAAGGATAATTATGGTCCATATCTGTTATAAGCCAAAAAAAACAAAGTTTAGAAATATTTATGTACGTGTTTACACGACTATTTTGTTTGTAGCGGAGACCTAATATATATGCAATTATGTATTAGGTGTTGCGCACAGTTAAAATTAGTTCATTTATGACCAGAAGGATAAAACAAAGACAGTATGAACGGAAAGTATAATCTCATGCACATTCGTTTCGTTTCTTACTGGCGACTCATCAATAGGAGTCGGTATTACGCCCTTTAACCACTATATATTTGGGTGAGGAATGTGGGAAAATTGTACCGTCCTATTTTCCCATATTCCTCACCCAAATATATAGTGGTTAAAGGACGTAATACCGGCTCTTACTGATGAGTCGCCAGTAAGCACGAAACGAATGTGCATGAGATTCTACTTTCTGCTTATGCTGTCATTGGTTTATCCTTCTGGTCATAATTGAACTAATTTTTTACTAGGTGCGCAACACCTAATACATAATTACAAGACCATTTATCAAAAAAAGCTGCTTCCGCCGAATTTGACATTTTTCTGGTTATAAGAGTAAAATAGTTCTAGCATAGAAAAAACTAAAAATCAGATCTTTAAAACAAACGAATTTATCTGTGATCATATACGTATGCCAAGAACTGTTCGCTAATTCCACCCAAAACCGGTGGCCATCGTGCGCAAAAATGCGATAAATCGGCGCTAGGTATACCGAAATAGCATGGCCAGTCATCTTTTCCATTGCCTCCTCCATAACTCATCCATGCTAACACTACATGAATATATGCATTCACGCATACATAAATGCATTCACACACGCACACACACACAAATAACCAGAGTTCGAGATTTCCAACGCGGTCTGTTACAGAGGAAAATATGCCAAAAAGTCAGAATTAACCAGACCTCTTCACCGAATCAATCTGCCGCAAGACTCCCACGGATTGTTACCCAAGCAGGTCTCTAGGAGTAATGTGTTCAAGTGATCAATACAGCGAATAATAGTATCCGGTCAAAAAATGGCTGGTCAACAAATCCTGCGGTACCATATATCTACCAGACTTTCTTCGGTGACCAGGCGAGAAGGATTTGAGTATCGCCAACTCAAACAGTTTCTCAAAAAACGCAAATTAGTTTTCATAACAATGTTTGATGGTGATTGAACGTCAAGGTATGGTTACATATAACTAGTAACTGCGTAAGAGTAAAATACTTATAACATGGTATACACGGAGCTATTGATCAATCCAACATATAGCTTGAAAAGTAGATATAAATTTGCGCCAATAAATGTTTGTTGAATCAATTAGTTAACACTGTATTTAATGATAAACAACGGCAGAACCGAAAAAACATAACAAAGGAAAAGAATTAGAGAAAAAATTAGGGTTGATAAGCCAAATAGGTTTTCTGTTGCTTAAGCTAGTCTCCAAAACTCCAAACAAAGAATTCTAGCTAATTATATAATAGAACCCTAGGACTGGCCCTTTTCCATAGATGTTTCAGACCTGACGATGGGCGGGCCCTGGTCAGTTGTACTGGCGTCAAAACTTCGAAATTTTCTAGTATTGTAAGGAAAAAATTAGCATCACAAACGAAAAAAATGCTGCTTGAAGCAACTCTATTTTTGGCTGTCATCCTCCTCTTCTTGCAGAAATGAAACAAATAGTAAGAAATTGACTGATGGCTCTACCTTCTCAGTGCTGGAGCACAGTTCACAACATCAAACAAATTATGTGGACAAATGAAATGGTTTAATTGTATTACTTATAAACGGGATATGTGTTTATGCCCGTATTCATTTAGACGAATATGTCTTAGGCTCTGCATTATGCTCAGAGAAGAAGCAATATATATATATATATATATATATATATATATATATATATATATATATATATATATGTGTGTGTGTGTGTGTGTGTGTGTGTGTGTTCTTGGTTTTCAGTTGATTAAGGGGTGGCAACAAATATGACTTGGTTTTACTTCTATTTCTTGTTGGAGCACACATAGACATATATATATATATATATATATATTAAAAATAGTCGTAAAACAAATTCAGTAATTGGAAAACGGCAAAATATGTGTTAATCGAAAGCATTATTTTACAAAAAAATTGGCCTGTGAAAATTAATTAAAAAAGAGTCCGTGAAAGAGAAAAAACTAAATTTTATTAAAAAGACTTAATAGACTAAACTCAATTGCCAGCTCAAAAAGACAGCTGTCATCTGCACAAAACAGCAATTCAAAAGTGACAGAATATAAAATACGTGGCACGGTGCATTAAGCTATATATAAGTACTTTGATATTCTATTACAGACACACACAATCACACACATATATATATATATATATATATATATATATATATATATATATATATATATATATATATATATAATGTGTGTGATGTGTGTGTGTGTGTGTGTGTGTAATAGAATATTTAAGTACATGTACTAAAAATACTAGCCCAGGTTAATGAAAAGCATATTAATTATTTTTGACAAAACATGCAAGAACGAAAAGCCCAGACTAATTCATAAACAAACGACTAGAACAAACAACTTAACAATCATTCATTGCGCAGGTGATGATAAAAATTATTTAAATCAAAGTTGTCATCTTCATATGAACACCAATCCTATTATGCTAACATTTGAGAGTAGAAAGTAAGCATTGTATATGGTAGAAAAGGAAGTCCATCCAGTAGACCGGTTTCGTTTATATTGAGAACTCTTCAAGTACTGTCAAGAATTTTACCACGAACAGGGCTCGAACCTAAATACAATTGTCTATGAGCTTATCTTTCCATCTATTGGGCCACCCGTCTTGCATATTGCACGCAATTTAGAATCATATACCAAAATCTGTTTCAGGTTCGAATTTCATTCTAGTGGAACCTATTTGGAATCTCCTAAGGCCTGAAGATTTAACTAGCCACCCCTTGGACGAATTGCCAGTTCAACCTGATGAAACGCGCAGTTTACACTGATAAAATCTTTATAATAACTTAAAATAAACAATGATGCTGCAATAGCCATACATGCACACACGTACATATAAAGATAGATATGTAGATGCACAAATATATTTTTTTAAAAACTAAATTGAAGCAGAATGAAAAGAATTAGTTAAACATGCGTTGGCGGTGTAAATTAAGCATAGCATAAAGTAGCAATTGGAGTTGATTTAACATAATATATTATTCTTATTGGGCACGCGTATTAAGTTGTGAGAATTGCTTCGACCGGAATTTGCACCAAAAGGAACGTAGTTCAGTTTTGAAACTTAACCATTTCGCCAAAGAAGCTACGCATTATCTGCAGTTTCCAGTCATGTATAATCCTATAATTTTGAAAATCCTTTTCGTCAAAATAAACAATACTGTGTGTAACTGGACATTGATAATTCCATGTTCCTTTTTAACCCAGAAATTTTAATATGAGGTAGATCCCCTTTGATATACTTAAGGTCATAATCCGATCTTTTATTATAGGACAAGCACCATGCCAATTGCGGAAATAATAACATAAAATAGGATCAACAAAAAGATAAAATGGAAAGTAAAAAAGTTTGGACGGAAGTGACATTTGGCCGCGGACATAAATGCATGCATACATGCATACATACATACATACATAAAAAGATACATACATACACACATAAATACAAACATACATACATATATACATAAATACATACATACATACATACATACATACATACATACGTGCATACATACATGCATACATATACATACATACATACATACATACATAAATACATACATACATACATACAAACCTACATACATACATGCATACATACATACATGCATACATACATACATACATACATACATACCTACATACATACATGCATGCATACATACATAAATACATACATACATACATAAATACATACATACATACATACATACATACATACATAAATACATACATACGTACATACATACATGCATACATTTATACATACATACATACATACATAAATACATACATACATACATACATACACACACATACATGCATACATACATACATGCATACATACATACATACATACATGCATACATACATACATACATACATACATACATACATACATACATACATACATAAATACATACATACATACATACATAAATACATACATACATACATACATACATACATACATACATACATACATACATACATACATACATACATACATACATACATACATACATACATACATACATACATACATACATACATACATACATACATACATACATACATACATACATACATACATACATACATACATACATACATACATACATACATACATACATACATACATACATACATACATACATACATACATACATACATACATACATACATACATACATACATACATACATACATACATACATACATACATACATACATACATACATACATACATACATACATACATACATACATACATACATACATACATACATACATACATACATACATACATACATACATACATACATACATACATACATACATATATACATACCACATACATACATACATACACACACATAAATATTAAAACTTACATCTAATCCTTGTGTACAACAGGTTACGGAGGAACAGTACTCTATTAGAATTAATAAACATGCCGCTTCACTGAATTGCGAAGGCCGCTAATTTCATACATTTTCCGATAAACATGGCGTTTGGTTTGTGGGGATACGGCATGGCGTTAGGAAATGCATTTCCATAATAAGATGTGTATGACCTCGCCCGTTACGTATGGATCGTGTTTGTTTGCTAGTAATCTTTTTAATACGACATCAGGCTGCATAGGAATTGTACAGTCGACAAATCCAGTCAAGTCCAGGGGTGAGAGCGACATACCCGAGTTCGCATACCTTGTGTATGAATTTCTGTTTTACCTTCATTAATCAGTTTACCATCGTGCTCTGATGATGATCATTGCAAACCTAAACGCGTTAGTACGTGTGACCGAAGTTAGTTTTGCTGTTGCGTGACTGGATGGGTATGTGTTTGGTGTTTATTTTGAGTTCTCAAATAGCTGTCACCATCAGCGCAATTAATTTAGAAAATAACAGATGGATTAAGTTTGATTAAATGTATACATTTTAATGAATGAATTACCCGCAGATACGCAAACACTGACACAAACACGCACAATTCAGATTTATTTTCAGTTATTTTTTTGTACTATAAAACTGCGACGAAATATCGTTGCATAAAATGGTTAACATCAAAGTTTCCTTTCTACCGCCATTTTACATTATTCATTGCTACAATAGAAACTCGTCTTAAAATGTGAACTTACGCAACCAAATATCGAAAACCATGCAGCGTCCCGAACGGTAGTGGAGAGAAGCTGATTGTATGTGTTTGACGACGCTGTGTACGCAGTTACCATACGCGCCAAAATAAACATTATTGGACCAGACAGACTTGTGCCAATTACTAAACCACAGGCTATCTGTATTCCAAGATAAAACAAGAAAAGAACAATTTAACAAAGAAAATTATTAATTGTGGTTGATTTTGGAATCAGTCATATATTTGTACCACAAAGAATACATAGATTTCATTCCAAAACACTTCTTCAAATCAAAGTTGCCAGCTTCAGAAAAACACATTGCAATTTAATGAAAAAGTTGAACATCATAGCAAAACTACCATCACTCACACGTACTAACGCATTTCGACCTTCCGTGACCATCGTCAGAGCACCACCGCAAACTGACTGATGAGAATCAAATAACAATCGATACATAATTCATATAAAATCAGATATGCCACCTCCATCCCTAGTAGTCTCTCATACATTTTGTTTGACTGGAAATGTCGGATACAAAATTTCTATGCGCCATTAATGTTTGAGTAATTGTATATATAAACTGCTATTGTACTGACGTTGGTGATGATGATGATGATGATGATGATGATATTGCGATGATGATACGAATTTCTAATTCATTCTTGTTAGTTAGTTTGCTGTCGTGCACAGATGATGACTAAACTAGGGTGAAACACGTCAGTACGCGTGAATGACGGTAGGTTCGCTATACTGTGCGACTGATTATATACAATTGGATTGGTGTTTATCTCAATCAAAACATCGTTACATGAATAATTATCATCCCTGCCACGATCAATATTTATTTAATGATAGCTTTAGTTGATTACATGTTATGTTATCATTCCTAACATCAACTTTCATTATATGTTGCTTGTCTAAAAATGTATACAGTAGGAATAACACGAGATCGCGGGAAAACATCCACACATACAATTCACTGAGAAAATTCGGAGTGTGACTTTTGCATAATGGGTTTAGCTAAACGCATAAAAATGTTTCGCGAAACTGGGTATTGCATAACTATATGATCTGTGCTAATGCTAAAACAGGATTGGTCACAGTAGCTTCGTTTATTATTTTTATCACGGTTGCAATCTTGAAATAAACACCTGTCTCATTATGTAAATACATTTGTCAGTATAAACTAAGCATTGTATAGTGTAAAAAAGCATTTCATGCAGTAGATCTCTTTCGTTCTTGTTGGGAACTCATCACGTACTGTCCAGAATTTGACTGGGACAGGGCTCCAATCTGGGCACGTCTGCTTCGAAATCTGTTGCTCTAACCACTGAGCCACTCATCCGCATACTATACACAATTTTCAGTTTATTGAATAACCTTTCCCTTAAACGAGGCTTATATGGCATACTTTTAGACCTAAAGTTCCAACTAACCACCCTAATATGTCATTATAGAACAAACACCACGCCACCTGGTGACGTGGTACAGAATAGAACATTTGTATATTTAGCTGAACACTGGTTGCGCATGCGGTGATAAAAATTACTTCAATCGAGTTAGCGATCTTGATATGAACATCTGTCCCATTATTACCAATATCCTTCATCAGTCCACCACTCTTCACAAATCTTAGGAACAAACCAATGAAGTAAGTGCGTTATTTCCTTCAACCGTGTCATTTACACTTCTGGCAAAATTCCTATCTACGCGTTATTGGCTTCGAAATTCTGGTTCCACAGACTAGTCTCAAGCCTGAAAATGGGACGTTGGTATTCCTATTAACACTCGAGTTGAAGCTTGCTTAATTGAATTGATGCATTTAAATAGTCGAGTATGTTCGACACGTTTAAATACATCCACTAAATTCAATGATAAACCAAAAACCAACGGTGCCTCTTCGTTGTATCTGCATATCCTCCTACCAATTGCATCACAGACGAAAGCAAGGACGCTTTTTACTCCGAACTAAGCTCCTTACTAAGTAGAGCACGAAGTTCAAATATAGTCTTAGTTATGGATGACATGAATGCTCAATTTGGAAACTTAAATAACGCAGAATTTCATTCAGGTCGAAGATACACTTTAAGCTCGACTCGCAACGATAATTGTGAATGGCTTTTGGATAGCTGCGCGGAACATAGATCATATTTAAGTAGTACAAACTTCAGACTTAGTGTTAGACGTTGCGCCACCTGGCGTCCTTCAGCACCCGGACAACAGTGGACTCAAATAAACCACGTAAAATGTAAATATAGCATGCGTGGTTGCATCTAGGATTGTCGTTCTTTTTTGGAACACTTATGTAGTCTCCGACTATGCACTTATCCGTTGCAGATTCGCACTAAAATCTTTCGGGAAAATAAATAAAAATAAACCCCAAATAGATGTAGGCAAACTCGAACAACCGTCCTTCCGACAAAAATATGAAGATATTCTAAAGTCTAAGCTAACTGGTCTTGATGGCGAAAATTCGAATTTACTTTGGACTAAAATAAGTTCAGCTATGCACAATGCATGTGGTATTGCAGGCAACCGTAGACTTAATAACTGGCTCACTGTAAAATTTATCGAGATACTCGAAACAAGGCGCCAAATTCCACCTGGCTCAGCTCATAATAATACTCGTCGCAATATAAGACGCCAAATTAAGCGCAGTCTAATAGTCGATCTCAAAACCTTTTGGACCAGAAAGGCTGAAAAAATGGAAGAAGCGTTCGCGTCAGGTAGTAGTCGCTGTTTGTTCCAACCTATTCGCGCAAAAGGCCCAAGAAAATAAAAATTTAGTAAAACTTTAAATGATAGTTACAACTATTTAATAACCTATAAAATAAGTCGTCTTGGTAGGTGGGCTGAACACTTCAAAGATTAATTTTCTCGCGTCAGTTCCGATTTCCGAAAGCATGCCTGCATCAACAGTGTGGAATGTTGGTCCCGAAGAACCATCAGAGTTAGAAGTACGGAATGCAATCAGAGCTCTTAAACGTCGCAAAGCCGCAGGCCCTGATGATTATTTAAGGATGGTGGCGATATAATTTCTGGAGCGTTGACTAAACTTTTTCGTATTATACGGAATGAGAAAACCGTACCACTTGATTGGAATGAGTCGACCATCATTCCTATCCTCAAAAAAGGCAATCGTAATTCGTGCGATAACCATCGTGGTATAAGCTTGACTCCAGTCGTATCTAAGTTATTTACTTCGATTATCCTACGTCGACTTAGCGCTACATGTGACCCACAAACAAGAGAAGAACAGGCCTTGCTCTAATTCTAACTTGGTCATAATGGTGTTGTAGAGCGGTCTAGTTTGTCTTTTTTCTGTTAGTTATCTTGATAAATACACTCCTAGTAACCAGGTACTCTTTCTTTCTCTCTCTTTCTCTCATAAATCTCACTAATAATTTGTGCCTAAATTATTATTTCTGTTGTTATTTATATATATTTTTCGCTTCTTATGGTTAAATGGCAGTGAAAAATTAGTCACTTTTGGCTTTTGTATGGCTGGGCATGAGGACGATGATGGTCATGAATGATTTATACTTCTGACTGGTTAGTCTCATAATGGCTAAATGATATTCCACTAGATTGGCGCGCGTCAAGTATGTGTTTGTCTATAACTGCGGTATACAATATAGCATTGCCTAGTAATAGAAAAGGACAATTTTACATCTGCAGCTAGCTCCTATAAAGGATTAAAAAATATCGGATTAAGATTGGCATATCACCTCATTATTGGTTAATCAATTATTAATGATATAATCCTTCTACATTTCATCCACTAATTGTTCATTTAGGGCTCTTTGTGAGTTGAATGCTTATTAAAGGTCTTTTATCTTTTTTAATTATACTGCTTACTTTTTGGTAATTAATTTTACGAATTTTCGTGTCTAACTATCAGATATTTTATTTCATTTCCTAATTAAGCTTCATATTTTACTAAAATTTGATCGACTATTACGTTTCACATGATGAGTAAAATACCAATAGTCTAACGTATGTAAAGTGCAAAATAAAATACAACCATTACAATTTCAATAAGTTGGTTGTACTCAGCAGTCATGGACAAACATTCATATGTGACACGCTCTCATAACGTGAAACGCCAATTAGCTATTATGAGGCTTACCGGTCATTAGTATAGATGAAACGGTTAAAATAAATAACATACCTGCTTTATGAGATTTTTCCAAGATTTATAATGAAATATGGACCGTTGAGGGACACTAACAAAGATAGAAATATTTCCAAAAAACAATTATTTTGGAATAATGCTTTGTTAATCACAATACAAATCAGGCACGGCGTTTCACTATTTCGGAAATATTCTCTTCTTTGCCAGCTGTGTTTTTTATCACAAATGCCCCGGGATTCACTTCTTCATCAATCGACCTGTCCTACTCACATAGCGCCCAGAACAGCTATTGCATGATTATAAAAAAAACAATATTTTAATGGTTGATTGAAACGAGACTATACTTCACTTTTATGTATATCAGGTATTTTATATAAGGCATTCGATTTGCAACTGTTTTTTTTAAACTCCTCAAGTAAACATTTCGGAAGGTGGATGCCATTTAAAAATTAATTATATATATATATATATATATATATATATATATATATATATATATATATATATATATTCTTTATTATGTTCATTGCCATCGAATATTACAGTGTATTTCTAATTAGGAAGAGAAACACATTAAAAAGAAAATAGATATTGGCCATTTATTTCAGAGAATACTAAACGTCACTTTACAATCTTTCATTTATATGCATTCTGGGTTTTCATTTGATTATGTGGGTGGCAACAAATCTGACTCGGTTTTACTTCTATTTCTTGTTTTGGCTGATTAGTAAGTGTGTATGCGTTTGTCTGTGTGTGTGCCTGTTTACATGTAAGGGTCTTTTTCTCTGTATTGCATAATGATGTCTGAGATCTGGCCAATCTAGTATTGATGACTTGAGAGTTAACCATCTGTTCGCATTTACCTGATTTTTTGATTGCGTACCGAATTGTTTGAATCCACTGTCATCATGATTTCGCCAGATATTTCGATATCCTGCTACGAATATCTTTTTCAATTTCAAGCACATCACCCACTAAGTTGACAATCAATATGTCAAGTGGAAATATTTGTTTAAACTGCCCCATTTATACTTGTTGTTAGATCTCTTAAGCATAACTTGTTTTTTAATAAAAATGCTAGGAAAGTGTATGTTAAATTGGTTTGTGTATATGTCTGGATTTATACACTCTTCGCAATGAGATTAAAGTTATTTAATGACAATTAATGACATTGCGAAGAGTGTATACATCCAGACATATACACAAACTAATTTAACATACGCTTTCGTAGCATTTTTATTAAAAAAACAAGTTATGCTTAAGAGATCTAACAACAAGTATAAATTGGGCAGTTTAAACTAATATATCCACTTGACATATTGATTGTCAACTTAGTGTGTTATGTGCTTGTCATTGAAAAAGATATCCGTACCAGAATATCGAAATATCTGGCGAAATCATGATGATATTGGATTCAAAAAATTCGGTACGCAATCCGAAAATCAGGTAAATAATCTATTCCTTGTCGCGCAACATGTTTCTTTTAAAGCTTATCTATTCGCATTGTTGGATTTTGTGTGTACGAATTTTGTTTTTCCGAGTGTGGTCTTTCGTTTCACCCTGTTGCGCAATTTTGTTTTCTCCACTTGGTAACAGCGCAGGTTCGGATTTCAGTGTTGCATGCTCATATTATTTCAAAGTTTCGGTCAACGTATGTGCAGCAGTTTTTTCCTCTTTAGTTTGTTGCCAATCCGATCGAAAGTTTGTTGAGTATAGTTGAGGACGTGTTCGGTCTTGCCTAGATGCTATTCAGTTGTTGTTGAATTTTGTTATTCGTGGTCAGTCGATTAGAATATCATGTTGATGAATCTTTTGAATATTCAGGCCACGTGTTCTTTGTTTTATATAAAGGGCTTTATGAGGAATTGCTAAATTGGTCAAATTGACTGGATGCCCGTTTTCAATATATGATCGAAAATAGCTGATTTTCCTGATGGTGCCAAGCCATTGTTAAACAATTTCTGTGGTAAATGTTGCTGGATTCGGTTAATCAATTGCTTCTTCGTACGTCAAAAATATGAGCTACCGCACATACATGAGAATTTGTAGACTATGAATGATTTGGAGAGAATTGGTAATTAATCTTTGGCATCCAACCCCATGATTCTCTGTGTGCTAAATGTGATATTAACTTTAACACTGGGTAAATTCTCCTTAGTTATTCTATTCAGCCGTCGTGCCATTATTGAGGTGGGTACGTCGCCTCTAAATGGTAAGTTTAGGGAAAACTGCTTGACGGCATCCTCTCTAGTGTGATTCTGTCGTGATTTGATGTTGACATCAATGAACTGCTCTGGGTAGTTGTTCATTAACAAACTTTTCCAGAGGTAACCCAGTTCTTCCTCGATCTTGTGTTCAGAGCAGATCTTCTTGTTTCTTTTTGCTAGGTTGTTAACTTAATTTCTTTTGTGGGATTTTTGCACACTGCTGTTGTAATGAATGTATTGCCCAGTGAAAGTTGATTTTCTATGTATGGCCAGTGTCATATCCCCTATTTTCTTCTCGAGTGAGTTTTATCTCAAGGAAGGGAAAACTATTGTCTTTCTCTAACGCGAGAGTAAATTTGATGTCTGGATCGGCTCCATTTGCTTGTTTGAGGACTTCCGATGGGTCTTGTTCTTCTGGGATGAAGAACAATATATCATCTACATATCTTTTGTTGAAAGAACACTGGTCAATTACACGTTTTAGGCTCGTTTTTTAAAGATGCTACGTGCATACATCTGCCAGGAAGAGTGCAGGAATTACTCTCCTTAGGAGCAAAATTCTGCATAATCAAGAGATACCTAAGTGAACGCGACATTATTGGCATTCTAGCTGGAACGGAAATTTTATACAATGACTTAACGAAAGACACCACCCTACAGGCATTCAAAGATGAGATAGATGGCTCAATAGAACATTCCAAGAAGGAATTCAAAGGCAGCCAAATCATCACAAAAAGCACATAGACGAACTCCGAAAACTACAATCAGACAAATCCATACGACTTGCCACACCACACAAAGGATCAGGAATTGTTATACTTGAAGCCGACGCTTATAGAAGGTCCATGAACGAGATTATAAATGATCAATCGAAACTCAAACAAGACATCAAAAAAAATTTTATTCAACAAATATCGAATAAAGAATAAATGCAATTCTGAAAAAGATAGAAAAACGCGTATTATCATCGATGCCTAAATTCGATATTAGATCAAAACTCATAGAAGACATCCCAAAGGCAAAACCCATTGGAACAAACACCGCAAGATTGTACGGCAAACAACAAACCCATAAAGCACTGGCAGCCGCAGGAGATCCTTCGATACGGCCCATTGTGTCAATAATCAATGCCCCGCAACATAAATCAGCCAAGTTTCTCTGCAAAATACTTCAACCAATACGAAATATCATAAACGAAAACACTGACAATGACTCCTTCGAGCTAGCAAATGAACTGAAGTGGAAGAACAATCTACAGAATAAAATAGTCTCGCTTGATATCTTACCCTTATTTACGAACATTCCATTGGATAAGACAACGGCAATCTTGTGTGACCCCATTAAAAATGATGTTTACGATTTCCCCATAGACACCAATGACATCAAGGACCTCATATTAGCATGTACAATAAACGTGCAATTTACATTTGAAAGGGATATACTACCGTCAGATCAATGGTGTTGCTATAGGAAGCTGCATTGCACCCCTCCTGGCAGATGTATGCATGTATCATCTTAAAAATACGAGCCTATAATATATAATTAACCAGTTTGCACTCTAGATGATATATTGTTGTTCATCTCAGAAGCAACAGACCTTTCCGAAATCCTCAAACAAGCAAATGGAGCAAATCCAGACATCGAATTCACTCTCGAGATATAAAATAAAACAGTTTCCCCTTCTTTGACATCAAACTCACTCGAGAAGGAAATGGTGATTTGCCACTTGCTGCACATAGAAAATCAACTCTCAACGGGCAATACATTCATTACAACAGAAAAGTGCGAAAATCCCACAAAGGAAATTTCGTTAACAACCTAGCAAACAGAATCTCATTCTCTCTTTAATCTTTCACCTAAGCGTCGCTATGACATTCACTCTCCACCCATCTACGAAACTTGCTGCTCCATATTTGAACTAATTTGTTGCTATGTGCGCAATACCTCATGCACCATTGTATACATTAGAGTTCCCGGCTTTAAATAAAATACAATATATGACATTCAAGGTTTTAGTTTTTTATCATTTTGAATTTTGATTACCGTGGCATAGTAGCAATACAGTTATAACAAATAACAAAAGGTTCGATACTGTCTCTCTCCCTTACAATATTCTGCATACGAGATGAGATTACGTATACCGGGAATTTGAGATAGGTGAGGTAATGATTGGTCTGCTAATTATAAATAGTTATATATTGAGTTTAGTTACTGAGACAAATTCTATGATTAAAAATAGTGTTGAGTCAATGATATATAAATACAATGGTTTTGGAACGAGGTTACTACATTTGCTTAAATCTGTTATCGTGAAGTTTGTACTGTGTTGTGTTGCCTGAGAATGGTGCTGAAAAGTAGGCACCGAAACGTCGCCAGTAAACAAAGATGTGATAGAACCGCATTTTCAGTTGAAAAAAATGGAGAATTCAACAGAATCCAAGACAAAACAAAATCAGAAAGTGTGATGAATCAGATCTTTGTGTAACTGCCCGTGTACAACTATTACCCGCGTACGCAAAACGCGGCATTGAACCAAGAATCAGGAAGATCTGCTCTGAACACAAGATCGAGAAGGAACTGAGCTACCTCTGGAAAATTTTGCTAATGAGCGGTTCAATGATGTCAACATCAAACCACGACAGATTCGCACTAGAGAGGATGCCGTCAAGCAGTTTTCCCTAAACTTACCATTTAGAGGCGACGTATTCACCTCAATAATTGCACGACGGCTGAATAGAATAACTAAGGAGAATTTACCCAGTGTTAAAGTTAATATCACATTTAACACACAGAGAATCATGGGGTTGGATGCCAAAGAGTAATTACCAATTCTCTCCAAATCATTTAGTCTACAAATTCTCATGTATGTGCGGTAGCACATATTTTGGACGTACGAAGAAGCAATTGATAAACCGAATCCAGCAACATTTGCCACAGAAATTGATTAACAAAGGCTTGCCACCGTCAGGAAAATCAGATATTTTTTCGATCATATATTGAAAATGGGGATTGGCAGCTATTTGAATTGGAAAAAACAGCTGCAAATGCGATGGCAGAAATTTCAAAACAATGAGCTTTCAAAGCTGAAATCCGTACCCACACTGCTACCAAGTGTAGAAAACAAAATTGCGCAACAAGGTGAAACGAAAGACTACACTAGGAAAAACAACATTCGGGCACGCAAAAGCCAACAATGCGAACAGATGGTTAACTATTAACCCATCAATACAAGAATGACTAGATCTCAGAAATCACTATGCAATACAGCGAGAAAGATCCTTACATGCAATTAGGCACACACACAGACACAAACGCATCCACAACTACTAATCAGTTTTAAAAAGAAATAGAAGTAAAACCGAGTCAGAATTTTTGCCACCCGCATAGTTAAATGAAAACCAAGAATGTATATAAATGAAAGATTGTAAAGTGACGTTTAGTATTCTTTAAATAAATTACCATTATCCACTTTGTTATTAATGTGTTTTTCTTCTTAATTAGATATATATATATATATATATATATATATATATATATATATATATATATGGCGAAGGCTGTACACTGTTAATGTTCAAAACTGCATAGAAATTGCGCAGACGACAATTCCAGTCAAGTACAATGTATGCTAGACTGCTAGAGGTGAGAGCCGCATATCTAATTTTGCTTTCAATACATATTCGTTGCGATTTGGTCCTCGCTAATCAGTGTTCCGACGCAACTTGATGATGATCAGGATAGATTGAAGCACATCAGTACGTAAAAGACTGACAGTAGTTTTGCTATGGTGTTCGACGACTGGTAAAATACAATGGGATTGGTGTTTACTACAATCTAACTAACTTGATTTAAATAACGTGTCGTTGTTTGAAGACGTTTCTATCTCAATCTCAATAAGCCAAGGGAAGACCGTGCGTCTAGCTGAGAATTCGCACTCTCGCAAGTACAACGAATATGATTATCACTGTTCTTAACTTTCATAAGCGCGCTATTTATTTCTATATCGGCATTAATGAATTCGTTGTAAAATAAGTGGCAAATATATTTCCAGCTAAAGTTGTTCAAAGCGCATTATATATTAGATAAAAGCAAATTCGCTCCACCTTATCAACCGATTTACAGGAGGAAAAAATCACGCATAAATTTTGTCTAAATATCAAACTTAATACAAAAGTATTAGACCAGACTTATTTAACGATATGCATACGTGCACACAGCTTCGCACCGTGCCATTAAAGCAACGTGATCATAACAGTAATTGTACAAATTATTCTTGTTATGCCGTTCTGAACAACATCTTTTTTATAGCGAAAGCCTTCAAATGGACAAGCATGCTTTTGCACCTTGTTTAATTTAAAACCGAAAAGTGTTTATTTGCTCTGTCACGTTTTTCACGCCACACTCAACGAATTGTGCACATACCAAATTGGGATGTGCTTCGAAAAGCGAGATTTCATTATTTTACTTCAACTGCCGATATAAGACAAAGAAAAAGTAACATCAGATGAAGAACTTTGTGCGATGTTGTATTGCAAGCTAGGTAGAAGTTTGTTGGTGGATGAATGCAAGGCCAAGTCAGATGCAAAATATGATAATGCCAATTCGGAACGTAATCATCCAAACAAGAATGCCCAATTCGCCGTATAGCTGTATTTCGTATCATATTTTTTGTTGTGGAGAGCTAATAAATATGCAATTATGTATTAGGTATTGCATAGCTAGAGTAGGAGATAGGGCCGTCAAACTCTCACATTTAATGACGAAATATATAGTTGGTATATGGTGTAATACCGGCTCCAATTGATGAATTGTCAATAAGAACTAAATGCATTTGTGCATCTGACAATACCTTACGTTTATGCTGAATTTGGCATATCCGTCTAGTTATATTTGAAGTAATGTTGTAATATGTATCAACACCTAATACATACTAGTATTTAGATTGCTTCATCGTTTCGGAGTTACTGTGATCAATTTCCGTGATGAATAGCCAAATAATTAAGCATTTAATGTTCAGAACAATTGGGTTGATATGAATTTCTAAAGAAAAAGATTCGGATAAGAATATCTAGCTAATAACGAAGTGTGATGTAATTTAAAAATCATGCCTTGAAGAGCAATTTAGATATATTGAATAAACACGGATAAACTAATGTTTATAAATATAATAAAAAGTTAACATTATGCTTTTAATTGAGTATACATGCCAAACATTTCCTCCCTTTCCAATGTCGTCAGGAAACGTACCACATAAGATGTACTAATACCTAACTAATGAGGAAATTTCGCCAGAAACCGTTCTATTTGTAAAAGTATACATTGTAACAGTCATAGTAAATCATGCCAGAAAATTTCTCGGTTTCACATTTTCTAACAGCATAGTGACCGACATTCCCTCTCTAATACAATTTATGCAGGATAGCTATTAGGTTAGAGCGGCATTTCTGGTTTTTATATTCCGTCAGATCAATGGTGTAGCTATGGGAAGTTGCATCGCACCCCTCCTGGCAGATGTATACATGTATCACCTGGAAAAAACGAGCCTAAAAGGTATAATTGACCAGTGCGCACTCTACAAAAGGTGTGTAGATGATATCTTGTTGTTCATCTTAGAAGCAGCAGACCCTTCCGAAATCCTCAAACAAGCAAATGGAGTCGATCCAGACATCAAATTCACTCTCGAGGTAGAGAAAGACGACAGTTTTCCCTTCCTTGACATCAAAATCACTCGAGAAGCAAACGGAGATTTGACACTGGCCATACATAGAAAATCCACTTTCACCGGACAATACATTCACTACAATAGTAGTGTGCGAAAAATCCCACAAAAGAAACTTAGTAAACAACCTAGCAAACAGAATGAGGAAGATCTGCTCTGAACACAAGATTGAGGAAGAGCTGGGCTACCTCAGGAAAACTTTGCTAATGAACCACTACCCAGAGCGTTTCATTGATGTCAACATCAGACCACGGCAGATTCGTACTAGAGAGGATACCGGCAAGCAGGTTTTCCTAAACTTACCATTTAGAGGCGACGTACCAGCCTCAATAATTGCACGGCGGCTGAATAGAATAACTAAGGACAACTTTCCCAGTGTTAAAGTTAATATGACATTTAGTACACAGAGAACCATGAGGTTGGATGCCAAAGATCAATTGCCAATTCTCTCCAAATCATTCATAGTCTACAAATGTTCATGTATGTGCGGTAGCACATATATCGGACGTACGAAGAAGCAATTGATAAGCAGAATCCAGCAACATTTGCCACAGAAATTGATTAACAAAGGCTTGCCACCGTCAGGAAAATCAGCTATTTCCGATCATATATTGGCAACGGGGTACCCTGTCAATTCGACCAATTTCACAATTCTACATAAAGCAAAATCAGAAAAATTATCATTTATCTACGAAGCACTTTACATAAAACAACAAGCACCTGACCTTAATATTCAAAAGTTTCATCAACATGATATCCTTATCGACTGGCCAAGAATAACAAAATTCAACTACAATCTACTAGTATCCAGCCAAGAACAAACAGGCCCTCGACTAGAATCAACAAACTTACAATCGGATTGGCAAAAAAAACTGAAGTGGAAATAACAGAGGCGCATACGATGACAGAAGTCTCCAAACAATGTGAGCGTTTAACACTGCAATCAACACTGGCGTTGTTACCACGTGAAAACTTTGCGCAACGAGGTGAAACGATCAACTATACTGGGAAAAATAGCACTTGTATATGTAACAGTGAACAATGCGCACAAATGGTTAATTCTCAAGCTATCAAAACAATAATGACAAGATATCAGACATCACTTCGCAATACTGCGAGAATGACCTTTACATGCAAACACGCATACACACAAACACAAACGCATACACACTCACCAACTAGTCAAAACAAGAAACAGCAGTAAAAACGAGTCATATATATATATATATATATATATATATATATATATATATATATATATATATATATTGCTGTTTAATCTTTGTTAGTAAATTTTCCACCGAGTTTACGCGGTGAATCTAGAAGATGGAAATGCGCCAGTGCCTGTAATTGACGATAATTGCTTTATATTATATAACTGGTAAAATATTGGAATTGGTGCTTATCTCAAGTCCTCAAGCTTGATATAAATACGTGAATTTGATACCAGCGTGAAAAATGCTTAAATTCTTTTACTTATTTTAACGGACTTCCTTACATGTATGCTTAATACGCCAATTCTGATATATTTAATTGACAAAATATAAACAATAAATAAGCAAAAAACATCTATTTCATTGCCATGAATAGAATCGAAGCAAATTATATAGTTTTCAAACGTTTATGATTTAGGCAATAAACGTAATTTACAAAGTGTACGAATATGAGAATAAAGGACATTCGAAAAGGCCGAATCTGAAAATTCAGGGCACTCAGAAGACAAAACTCACATAATTGTTTATTCGAGCATGTCAGAATCACATGACATGAGAATTGGTATTTCTCCAGGCATAAGTAACATGATTGAATATAGAGAAAACAAATCAATAAAATATTGGTTATCAATATGTACGACATTACGCCAGAAATAAGCAGATGCACTCGTGTTAGCGTATATTCTATTAAACGCCATACATCGAAAATTGATAAATATTGTGAAGGATAAACAGGCAAAAATGGTGCGAAACGATGAAGCAACTACAAAATAGCAATGGAGAGAGAAAATGATTGGCGAAATAATAATATACACAAAATAAACAGAATAGGAAAAGGTCGTAAATGAAAGGGAAGACAAAATCGAATTGAGAAAGATAACAAAATACTTCAAGGCCAAACTGACTATCGAGGATCAAACCGCATTGAATATATATGGAAATCAAATTTAGATATGCGGCTCTCACCTCTAGCAGTCTCGCATACATTGAACTTGACTGGAAATGTCGGCTGCACAATTTCAATGCAGTCACGAACATTAACTGTTTGCAGCTTTCGCCACATATACATATATATATATATATATATATAATATTAATAATTCAATAATTGATTGCGCGGGTGGTGGTAACAATTCTTTAAATCAAGTTTGCGAGCTTGAAGTAAACACCAATCCCGTTGTATTTAACCAGTCATCGAACAACATAACAAAACTACCGCCAGCTGCAACGCACTGACGCGTTTCGACCTTCCATGATCATCATCAGAGTACGACGGCAAACTGACTATCGAGGATCAAACCGCACTGAATATATTTGGAAATCAAATTTAGATATGCGGCTCTCACCTCTAGCAATCTCGCATACATTGAACTTGACTGGAAATGTCGGCTGCACAATTTCTATGCAGTCACGAACATTAACTGTTTGCAGCATTAACTGTGCAGCCGATATTTCCAGTCAAGTTCAATGTATGCGAGACTGCTAGAGGTGAGAGCCGCATATCTAAATTTGATTTACATATATATCAATGCGGTTTGATCCTCGATAGTCAGTTTGCCGTCGTACTCTGATGATGATCATGGAAGGTCGAAACGCGTCAGTGTGTTGCGGCTGGCGGTAGTTTTGTTATGTTGTTCGACGACTGGTTAAATACAATGGGATTGGTGTTTACCTCAAGCTCGCAAACTTGATTTAAAGAATTGTTATCACCATCCGCGCAATCAATTATTGTTTAAATAAGAACCGTGTTTCAGGTTTTCAAAACGCTATATAGATGTTGTTGTGTGGCCACCGTTAGTCAGTTGTCCGCCGTGCTCTGATTATTGCAAAGCTTGGCATGCGTCAGTAAGAATGACGGACGTTAGAATAACCAAGCTTTGAGACTGCTAAGAAAAATAGATTTGTGTTTAGCTCAACGTCGAAAACCTCATTGCAATAGATAATTTTACAACGAGAATATGACTTCATTGAGTCTGCACAATGAAACACTAAAAAAGCATTTGTTAAATAGAACAATGCGATAGTAAACCAGTACAAAATTTCCATTTGAATTAGTGCACTTACCACCTGTGGAATTATATTATACTCAACAGAAAACAGGAAAACCGGTGGGGCCGTAGGACAGGAGCCGTAGAGAAAAGCGAAAGTGGACATATTCAACGAGGATTGTGCGTCCGATGAACGAGTAATCAGAAGAACCAGCTCACGCATTATAAACGGTGACAAGATCCTATACCAAAAGAAAATAACGAGAAAACAGAATTCTAGTCAATGAGATTAAATCAGAAACGTGCATTAGGAATGTAGAATGCATAAAAATAGAATTAATGAACACGGATTCTCACGCACAATTGACTGCAGTGGAACCTGGGGCCATATTATGAAAAAGAAATCCTAATAACTTCGAACAACACCAATCACTGACCAACAAAGACAATAACAATGCGTGTAACATACATAAATAGCGTTGCAGTTGCTTTTATCAATTAAACAATCGAAAATTGCGCGGTTGCTGGCAACAATAAAGGACAAGCCTACGAAATAAATTTAGTTAATGAATAGCTCGAAATGTTCTGTAGAGTGTGAAGCAGCATGGTGCAGTGGATAGAGTAGCAGACTCCGAAGAAAATGGGCTTCGATTCGATTCCTGTACGTGGAAAAATTCTGGAGGGTACTTGAAGAATTGCCAATAAGAACACAACCGCTCTACGGAATGAACTGCTTTTGCTACCTTATACAAAGTTTAGTTTATATTGTCAAATATATAATAGGATTTGTGTTTATCTCAAACTCGCAGTCTTGCTTTATAGAAATGCACACGAAAGTCATAAAATATCATCCCTACGATCAGACATACATGACAGCCAGCCCGATAATATGCAAAGCACCAGCATATTTCTTGTGTTAATAATTAAAAGAAAATTACATCTACCAGACCATGGTTTTATTATCCTATTGTAAGTCGTTAGCAATACAGAGGACCATCAGTATAACTCTAATTCCAAATAATTTAATAGTCAATACGTTAAACTAACAGCTCACAAAAGCAAACTTTCCTGACAAATATTTCAAAATTACTGGTTTTAGCCTGAACAAAGACTTCTCTGGAGATGACCGAAATATTGTACCATCATTAAAAGACCAAAGAATTTTCCTTCAGGGCTTTTAATAAAACGTTTCAGAAAGCTTGTAATAGAGCAATTTTATCCATATATACCATATGTGTGCGAAACCAATCATGTTCATTTGTTCAATCCACACTCAATAATAGTATAGCTTTAAGTAAGTAAAGCAGTTATTCCGCTGTACAAATTCTGAAAAACGTCAAAGATTTAATATAAGTGTTTGTGCTCTATCGTTTTAGCAAATTTACTCAAAAAACTTCTCTAATAATATAGTCCATATTGGCGCAGCATATATAAAAACTATTATATAAAATGGGATTGGGGTTTATATCGTGTTCGCTACAAAATAGATATAATTTTAATTGACAAAAAAGTGAACTTTCGCTCAAAGCGTAGAATAATATCTAGAAATCATTAAGTAACCCAGACCCTCATCACAAAATGCTGATGTTTCACTGCGTATAATAATTAATAAGCCCGCGAGGCGATAGATTTATACCAAAGTGAAAAACTTCGTAAAAGAAGAATCCACACAAAGTCAGCGGAATGAAGAAAAAGAAAATAGGCACTTAACCTACGCAAATCAAAACGCCAAGCATTGCAATTCGTCTTCCAATCACACTACCTATAGGATAAATACTTTAAACGTTCCTTATTTAAGGCAACATATTTAATCATCCACCTACAAGTAGACATCGAACTATAAAAACAATAATAAGATATATCCATCTAAGACAAATTCTCCAAATTAACAATTGTGTCGACGAATATATCTGACATTATTTTCGCCCAACACATGTACACTACTTTCAATCATTTTTTTATATATATCTAGGCTAATTAAATTATTCAATGCAAATTCTTAACTGAAACAAATGATAGATGAACACTGCAAAGGATTAAACAAAGAAAACTATGGTAAATTCACAGAACAATATATATTTCCATTCGAGTCCTAATTATGGATAATGTGAATATATATATATATATATATATATATATATATATATATATATATAATTGAAATGTAATGGCAGGACGCAGTAAATTCTGGCAAGTACTGGAAGTTAGATGCTGGATGTTGCGGAGAAATAATATATATGCGATTAGGTATAAGGTGTTACGCACCTAGTAACAAATTAGTTAAAATACAGAATGAAAAACCAAAGTCAGCATGATCAAAAGGTATAATCTGATGTACACATGTGTTTCGTGCTTACTGGCAATCCATCAGTTGGAACCAGTACTAATAGACGGTGCAATCTTCTAAACGAATGTGTATCAATGCCGTAGTATAAATAATTATACAGAAGGCCTTTGACAATGCGACCTCAAAGCCGACTCACTTTATATAATTGATATCATGTCTGTAACGGATACCGACACTATGGCTGTCGTGTCAATGCCTGTCACCGACACTACGATTGCCCAATTCGGGAAACCGAACGGTAAGTTGGATTTTACGTAGCATTGGTGAAGACTATATGAAGTTAACTTAATTGATGCAACTTTACCAATTCGTATAGGAGATTTACCATCCAATTGTCTCACACACTTTACAAAAATTTATGGAGAGTATAGGACGTAGTACCGGCTTCTACCAACGCGTTGTCAGTAAACACGAAACGATTGGGCACATAAGATTCATGCTTACATCGGCTTACCCTTCTGGTCACATTTGAACTAATTTACTACTAGGTGCACAACACTTAAAGACAAAGTGGCATATACATTAGTCTCCTCAAGAAACTGTATATAACGCATAAAGATGTTTACTGTTGGATCTGACGGACCTTGTCCCATTCGGTCACATCTAATTTGTTAATAAAATTGTTACCTCAATTTAAATTATGTTGAAGACATGCATATGCACAACAACTTCCTAATGTGCTCACTCATAGTTTTACTTCCGTCTACTAATTAATGGTTATCGGCAAGGAGACGACGAAAGCATTCACGATTTCTGGTAACGGCATATTTTTTTACCCGGATATTCCATTTAAGCTCACTAACCTATCGCCTTCATCTAGTACGCATTTAAAACAGTTTAAACCAACTGATAAAATTTCGTCAACGTATGGCCTACGAAACAGGAATATTTTCTTATTCAATATCACAAAAACTTTAAAATTTTTATCTGTTGGGGAGTGTTGGACATTGGCCATAATTCTTAACGATTTATCAAGTTTATGCACTTGTACCAAATCTTACACTCTGAGTGCACCTGTAACTCTGTATGAGTGCTTTACCATGTGCCGAATCCAACGCCTCACTAACAATAATATTCGTGATTGACATTTTTATTTGCCCTTGTAACCTACCAGTTGGGTCTTTTATTTTATTGTCTTGGGAGGGTCTAGAAATTCCATAATCAGCTAACTTTCCATCATTTATAATTCTGACTTTTATAATTCCTCAAATAAGGGCTTTATTAGTAAGTACCTTTATATATTTAATATCTTCTTCGTGCAAGAGTCAAAGTAACACTGATTATATTATTTTCCACACTAATTAAAAATTTACGTTTTTTAAATCACGAACCCATTTGTTTATAATATTTACGCAAATCCTCTGTTTAAATTACATACCGTACACATTTAACTTCAAATGTAATTCAAATCTACGACATTTAGGAACAAAACAATACTTTAAAAATAGTTTTAAAATTAAATATTTTTCACTAGCTTTACGAGTTACTTCTTTACCTGAGTGTATGTTGTTGTAATTCTTGACATTGTCACTGCGTTAATTTTATGATAAATAAAGTTTAAAAGAATGAAATTTCTGATGCTATTAACAAGGGAGGTGGGTGTATCGTGTGTTTACATTTGTCGTTGAATATTAATGCAAAGATTTAAATGTATCCTGTCCAGGCGAACGTATAGCAAAGCGAACCACAACAATTGATTCTATTTCCTATATGCACGCGTCATTTTAAGTGTTAGCGTTGAATTTATTATTGTAGTTTACTTATTAAAAAATTCATTCCACGCAATTTATGTTGGAAGAATATTTGGAAAGATAGTAGAACACAATAATATATTTATTAAAGCCAAAAGAGTTTCAAAAGATTTGAGAGGTAGAAGGCGTAAGTTTTAAATTATGAAGGCAAACAAGGCTCAGTGGTTGGAGGAACAGACTCCGAAGGAGAGGTGTCCAGGTTCCAGACCTTTCTGCGGCAAATTCTGGATAATACGGGAAGAATTCAAAATAAGGACGAATCCTGTCTACTGGATGACTTGCTTTGTCTAAACTATACAATGCTTAGTTTTCACTGGAAAATGTATGTATATAATGGGATTGGTGTTTATATCAAAATCGCAACCTTGATTTAAATAATCACACCTATTTAGGCTTTTCGTCTTTCTATGTTCCTTATCTTTGGAAAATATAGATACGCGTATATATTCATTTATTTTAAATCATTCTACCATAATGCGGTCAACTTGGAATTTAGTATTTTATCCTTCTATCGCAGCTTGACTCAGGCTTCAATCAATTAGTTTTGTTTTGTATTCAATCAGTGTCTTGGTATACTTAATTACCCATATTGGCATTAGCATAACAAAGTGTGAAGGAAGGATTTTGGTTACTTAGACTCTACAAATTTGAAGCAACGTTGCTGTTGCTTAACTACTGTCAGTCGTACGTACTGACGAGTTTCAAACCAACATGGTCACAACTTGTGCCTGACAGCAATCTGGCTAACGAGAATCAAACTGAAATGTATTTATGTTGCGGAAATTCGGCACCACCTGTTAGTGGAATCGCTGAAATTTTAACCGCATCATTTCTATGCTTCCTAGGGAATGCCCCTCGTTCATAATGAATTTTATAACCAAGGTTTCGGTCTTGATTACTTACATATGTCAGTATAAACTAAGAATTGTAAAGTGTAGAAAAGGCAATTCATCCAGTAGACCGGTTTAGTCCTTATTGGGAACTCATCAAGTACTGGCCAGAATTTGCCGCGGACAGGATACGAACCTGGGCACGTCTGCTTCGGAGTCTGGTGCTCTAACCACTGAGCCATCCTGCCGCACACTACACTGCACACAATTTTCAGTTATATACTAACTAATGTAACCTGGTTAGTCTATTTTTCCTTTAGGTGGAGCCAGTGGTAACTGGCAAATTATTTTGAATAAATACAGTGACTGGTGATTTTGATTGGCATCAACACCACAACCATCATCAACATTGTCACCACCACCATTGTCATTTCCACCTTTGTCGTCACAAACCATCATAGACATAAGTACTTACATCTGTCAGTATAAACTAAGAATTGTATAGTGTAGAAGAGGCAATTCACTATACAATTCTTAGTTTATACTGACATATGTAAGTAATTAATGGGTTAGGTGTTTATATCAAGACCGCAACCTTGATTATAATAATAGACATAAGTATCACGAAAAGCTTAATCCTCACTACCACAACCATTATCATCGCGATTATTATCACGGCTATTTTAATCATTATCATCACCCCCCACGTCAACATCGCCACCCTTATCATTATCTTCATCGGCACAAGAACCATCATTAGCATCCCAATTATCACAGTCACCGCCACCATCATTATAATGAGCAGATAACATATCAATATAAAAGTCATACTTCATAACAATTGGACAAATCATACCTGATAATTGACATAGTTAAGATTTAAGAACAGGCACAATACTGCTATAATTTAACACCAGTGACACACAATCAGTTTGCTTGTTTTGTTATAGCTGAAATAACTTGAATGCCACGAGAATTGTTAAGTGGCTTTCAGTTAACTAATTCAGATATTTAACATGAATTAACGTGTCATAGGGTAAAAAGAACAAAATTTCCATTTCACAAAAGAATAGCACTGTCATTTTCATAGCGCCTTGGTAAAACATATTGCAACGCCAAACGCAGTAGACTCTGAGGGATAATTTAATGTAACTGCAAAGTTTCGAGATTTAAATGAGGCTTATTAACTGAAAGAAATCGCCTCTTAAATTTTACTTCAATAAATGACCAGCTAATTCTAGCGGCCTACAAATATTTTTATTCGCGATATCGGTCACTTGGCAACCAGATGTCAGATAACATTATGTAAAGCGCAGGAGCAGTGCTGCTACATATCAAATTATCAATAGAGTAATATTGTATGGCTATTAAATAAACTTATTAAGCAAAAGTATATGCTTTGGGATAATATTGCCATTTATTCGATATCCAGCAGAAGTACACAATAATATTTAAATTAAACTACATAAGACAAGTAGTATGGTGAAGGTATCATTAAATTTGACAAGCGAACGACATACACTATCTATATAATAGGCTATAACGGCCAGGAAAAAACAATAGACTGCCGAACCCCTTGTAAATGTGTATAAAACAGGCATCACACTCATCCACATTTCAAAACAAGTGCTAACACCATGTGAAGACTAAATCTCACATATATGGCAGCCTCTGAAGACGAGTAGAGTGGAGAACCGGACGCCCGAGTAGAGGTTACAGAAGATCAAAGCCACGAAAAATCAATAGATAGCTTTCCCTTGTAGTGCATGATGATTGCTTTATTCGGATTGTCCACATATAACGTAGCTTAAAGGGAGATTTGTTACTGGAATAAACCATAATATAACATATTATTTCGAACGCGTATCATAATCCCAAAAAATTCATATCAAACCTAGTAGAGTAATGGTACTACTCGCTAACCTGCAATCTATTAAGGCCAAATTATCAGACGTTCCGAAGACTGCTACTTCATCTAAACACAATGGTTCTACTGGACAGAATAAAATGTTTGTTGAATAAAATTACGTGTAAGATCGACGAACACCAATTGTACAACATATTACATGCGCTTTGAATGCGAGACAAAACAATAATAGCATTTTCACGAGTATCGTGAACGATCTATAACCTGAAGTAAAGCTATTGTAGTGATTATTCAAAACAAGTTTGCAGGTTTGATTCTAACACCCATCCAATTCGGTTTAACCATTCTGCTTGCCTATATTGGGATTGGTGGTTTCATGAAGCTCGCAAATTTGACCTTAACAATTGTAACCAACAACCGCGCAATCATTCATTGTTCAATTGATTCTGTGGTTACCTGATCTGCGTTTTGACTAACGCAGCTTTCATTGTTCCAGTAATTTTCTTTTTCTATGATATTTCGATCTTCCTTACCGAAGATCTTCATCAGATGCATTTCACGAAACAAATGAAGCAAGCGCGTTATTTCCTCTAGTCATAATATTTATATACCCCAGACTGACCATTCATTGGTTATACGTGTGTCACTTGTGTGTGTGTGTGCATTTTCATAACTGTTGGTTTCATCTAACTAATTTAGACCAGAGTGGCTAAATAATAATTTATCAATTGCATGCAATAACTAATCGTTTTTTTTAAACACACTCAATGTAAATGACGTAACTGAGATGGGGAGACCCATAATTCAGAAACACTCGTCATAAAAACATGCCATGAGTGATAAAAACCAGAAGTCCGAACGACTAATGCACATGTTAAATTACAATTCAAACCACTAGGTTGTACTCAAGATAGAGAAGTTAATAACAGTTAATGGCGCACACCACGCATGTCCATGTGTATGTGTATGCATAACTAAAAAACTTGGTTAAATTATTTTATTTTGATACACATGTACGTACATCTAAATGAAACTGCAGTCAATAGACATTAATTCACCCTTTGCACGCGTCAGACAAATTATTACTTATAACTATTGTATTATTAGAATATTTCCAATGGTTAGGGTGGGGGTGTAAAACAGAAAATTAAGTTTGAAATCTATTTGTTTTAAAATCAAATGAATAGTTAGAGATGAAATTTTGAAGATTATATTAATAATAATTGTTTATTCATTTGTTGAATAAAAGCCCACTAATTAGTCAATCCTAATCCGATGTTCTTAATCTTTTACTGG